>CM037854.1:235045538-235204998 GCA_021234595.1 Delia radicum
ATTGAATATGTGGTACTGATGGGATAATGGCAACCGATTATATAGCACTACTTCCATTCTACACTATGGTAAAAGTTTCCATGTTAATATCTCTACTAGTTAGGCGGAAATTATAGCGATTAAAACCAAATATCGGTTTCAGAAAATGTTTTTACATTTCCAGGGTGCCATATTCAAAAAACGTTGAAAAATTCGGGGACGTTCAAAATCAAATTTGGGGTGAAAGATGAAAGATCTGAAAGAGCGTCGAAAATCAGAACAGAAAGGTTTTCCAGCCAGATTGGACCAGAATTGACCGGAGTTATTCAAAAAACGGGGAAGTCACATGATTTTTGAATCAATCTGAATTTTTCGTCTTATTTTCTCATCGGCTATTTTTGAAAATCTAAAACTAATGTGGAAATATACAAGATATTTTTATGAAACTTGTGTGTGGTGGCAGAGAAAAAAATGAGCTTTAATTGGTACGGTTTCTGATGGCCAGGTCCCCCTAGGTTTGAATTATTTCAAAAACAAAATATATTTTAAATCTGAAAAATGGGATTGAATATGTGGTACTGGATGGGATAATGGCAACCGATTATATAGCACTACTTCCATTCTACACTATGGTAAAAGTTTCATGTTAATATCTCTACTAGTTACGAAATTATAGCGATTAAAACAAATATCGTTTCAGAAAATGTTTTTACATTTCAGGGTTGCCATATATCAAAAACGTTGAAAAATTCGGGGACGCTCAAAATCAAATTTGGGTGAAAGATTCTGAAAGAGCGTCGAAAATCCAGAACAATAGGTTTTCCAGCCAGATTGGACCAGAATTGACCGAGTTATTCAAAAAACGGGGAAGTCACATGATTTTTTGAAATCAATCTGAATTTTTCGTCTTATTTTCCATCGCTATTTTTGAAAATCTAAAATAATGGGAAATATACAAGATATTTTTATGAAACTTGGTGTGGTGGCAGAGAAAAAAATGAGCTTTAATTTGGTACCGGTTCTGATGGCCCAGGTCCCCTAGGTTTTGAATTATTTCAAAAACAAAAATATATTTTAAATCTGAAAAATGGGATTGAATATGTGGTACTGGATGGGATAATGGCAACCGATTATATAGCACTACTTCCATTCTACACTATGGTAAAAGTTTCATGTTAATATCTCTACTAGTTACGAAATTATAGCGATTAAAACAAATATCGTTTCAGAAAATGTTTTTACATTTCAGGGTTGCCATATATCAAAAACGTTGAAAAATTCGGGGACGCTCAAAATCAAATTTGGGTGAAAGATTCTGAAAGAGCGTCGAAAATCCAGAACAATAGGTTTTCCAGCCAGATTGGACCAGAATTGACCGAGTTATTCAAAAAACGGGGAAGTCACATGATTTTTTGAATCAATCTGAATTTTTCGTCTTATTTTCCATCGCTATTTTTGAAAATCTAAAATAATGGGAAATATACAAGATATTTTTATGAAACTTGGTGTGGTGGCAGAGAAAAAAATGAGCTTTAATTTGGTACCGGTTCTGATGGCCCAGGTCCCCTAGGTTTTGAATTATTTCAAAAACAAAAATATATTTTAAATCTGAAAAATGGGATTGAATATGTGGTACTGGATGGGATAATGGCAACCGATTATATAGCACTACTTCCATTCTACACTATGGTAAAAGTTTCATGTTAATATCTCTACTAGTTACGAAATTATAGCGATTAAAACAAATATCGTTTCAGAAAATGTTTTTACATTTCAGGGTTGCCATATATCAAAAACGTTGAAAAATTCGGGGACGCTCAAAATCAAATTTGGGTGAAAGATTCTGAAAGAGCGTCGAAAATCCAGAACAATAGGTTTTCCAGCCAGATTGGACCAGAATTGACCGAGTTATTCAAAAAACGGGGAAGTCACATGATTTTTTGAATCAATCTGAATTTTTCGTCTTATTTTCCATCGCTATTTTTGAAAATCTAAAATAATGGGAAATATACAAGATATTTTTATGAAACTTGGTGTGGTGGCAGAGAAAAAAATGAGCTTTAATTTGGTACCGGTTCTGATGGCCCAGGTCCCCTAGGTTTTGAATTATTTCAAAAACAAAAATATATTTTAAATCTGAAAAATGGGATTGAATATGTGGTACTGGATGGGATAATGGCAACCGATTATATAGCACTACTTCCATTCTACACTATGGTAAAAGTTTCATGTTAATATCTCTACTAGTTACGGAAATTATAGCGATTAAAACAAATATCGTTTCAGAAAATGTTTTTACATTTCAGGGTTGCCATATATCAAAAACGTTGAAAAATTCGGGGACGCTCAAAATCAAATTTGGGTGAAAGATTCTGAAAGAGCGTCGAAAATCCAGAACAATAGGTTTTCCAGCCAGATTGGACCAGAATTGACCGAGTTATTCAAAAAACGGGGAAGTCACATGATTTTTTGAATCAATCTGAATTTTTCGTCTTATTTTCCATCGCTATTTTTGAAAATCTAAAATAATGGGAAATATACAAGATATTTTTATGAAACTTGGTGTGGTGGCAGAGAAAAAAATGAGCTTTAATTTGGTACCGGTTCTGATGGCCCAGGTCCCCTAGGTTTTGAATTATTTCAAAAACAAAAATATATTTTAAATCTGGAAAATGGGATTGAATATGTGGTACTGGATGGGATAATGGCAACCGATTATATAGCACTACTTCCATTCTACACTATGGTAAAAGTTTCATGTTAATATCTCTACTAGTTACGAAATTATAGCGATTAAAACAAATATCGTTTCAGAAAATGTTTTTACATTTCAGGGTTGCCATATATCAAAAACGTTGAAAAATTCGGGGACGCTCAAAATCAAATTTGGGTGAAAGATTCTGAAAGAGCGTCGAAAAATCCAGAACAATAGGTTTTCCAGCCAGATTGGACCAGAATTGACCGAGTTATTCAAAAAACGGGGGAAGTCACATGATTTTTTTGAATCAATCTGAATTTTTCGTCTTATTTTCCATCGCTATTTTGAAAATCTAAAATAATGGGAAATATACAAGATATTTTTATGAAACTTGGTGTGGTGGCAGAGAAAAAAATGAGCTTTAATTTGGTACCGGTTCTGATGGCCCAGGTCCCCTAGGTTTTGAATTATTTCAAAAACAAAAATTATATTTTAAATCTGAAAAATGGGATTGAATATGTGGTACTGGATGGGATAATGGCAACCGATTATATAGCACTACTTCCATTCTACACTATGGTAAAAGTTTCATGTTAATATCTCTACTAGTTACGAAATTATAGCGATTAAAACAAATATCGTTTCAGAAAATGTTTTTACATTTCAGGGTTGCCATATATCAAAAACGTTGAAAAATTCGGGGACGCTCAAAATCAAATTTGGGTGAAAGATTCTGAAAGAGCGTCGAAAATCCAGAACAATAGGTTTTCCAGCCAGATTGGACCAGAATTGACCGAGTTATTCAAAAAACGGGGAAGTCACATGATTTTTTGAATCAATCTGAATTTTTCGTCTTATTTTCCATCGCTATTTTTGAAAATCTAAAATAATGGGAAATATACAAGATATTTTATGAAACTTGGTGTGGTGGCAGAGAAAAAAATGAGCTTTAATTTGGTACCGGTTCTGATGGCCCAGGTCCCCTAGGTTTTGAATTATTTCAAAAACAAAATATATTTTAAATCTGGAAAAATGGGATTGAATATGTGGTACTGGATGGATAATGGCAACCGATTATATAGCACTACTTCCATTCTACACTATGGTAAAAGTTTCATGTTAATATCTCTACTAGTTACGAAATTATAGCGATTAAAACAAATATCGTTTCAGAAAATGTTTTTACATTTCAGGGTTGCCATATATCAAAAACGTTGAAAAATTCGGGGACGCTCAAAATCAAATTTGGGTGAAAGATTCTGAAAGAGCGTCGAAAATCCAGAACAATAGGTTTTCCAGCCAGATTGGACCAGAATTGACCGAGTTATTCAAAAAACGGGGAAGTCACATGATTTTTTGAATCAATCTGAATTTTTCGTCTTATTTTCCATCGCTATTTTTGAAAATCTAAAATAATGGGAAATATACAAGATATTTTATGAAACTTGGTGTGGTGGCAGAGAAAAAAGTGAGCTTTAATTTGGTACCGGTTTTGATGGCCCAGGTCCCCTAGGTTTTGAATTATTTCAAAAACAAAATTATATTTTAAATCTAAAAAATGGGATTGAATATGTGGTACTGGATGGGAAAATGGCAACCGATTATATAGAACTACTTCCATTCTACACTATGGTAAAAGTTTCATGTTAATATCTCTACTAGTTACGAAATTATAGCGATTAAAACAAATATCGTTTCAGAAAATGTTTTTACATTTCAGGGTTGCCATATATCAAAAACGTTGAAAAATTCGGGGACGCTCAAAATCAAATTTGGGGTGAAAGATTCTGAAAGAGCGTCGAAAATCCAGAACAATAGGTTTTCCAGCCAGATTGGACCAGAATTGACCGAGTTATTCAAAAAACGGGGAAGTCACATGATTTTTTGAATCAATCTGAATTTTTCGTCTTATTTTCCATCGCTATTTTGAAAATCTAAAATAATGGGAAATATACAAGATATTTTTATGAAACTTGGTGTGGTGGCAGAGAAAAAAATGAGCTTTAATTTGGTACCGGTTCTGATGGCCCAGGTCCCCTAGGTTTTGAATTATTTCAAAAACAAAAATATATTTTAAATCTGAAAAATGGGATTGAATATGTGGTACTGGATGGGATAATGGCAACCGATTATATAGCACTACTTCCATTCTACACTATGGTAAAAGTTTCATGTTAATATCTCTACTAGTTACGAAATTATAGCGATTAAAACAAATATCGTTTCAGAAAATGTTTTTACATTTCAGGGTTGCCATATATCAAAAACGTTGAAAAATTCGGGGACGCTCAAAATCAAATTTGGGTGAAAGATTCTGAAAGAGCGTCGAAAATCCAGAACAATAGGTTTTCCAGCCAGATTGGACCAGAATTGACCGAGTTATTCAAAAAACGGGGAAGTCACATGATTTTTTGAATCAATCTGAATTTTTCGTCTTATTTTCCATCGCTATTTTTGAAAATCTAAAATAATGGGAAATATACAAGATATTTTTATGAAACTTGGTGTGGTGGCAGAGAAAAAAGTGAGCTTTAATTTGGTACCGGTTCTGATGGCCCAGGTCCCCTAGGTTTTGAATTATTTCAAAAACAAAATATATTTTAAATCTGAAAAATGGGATTGAATATGTGGTACTGGATGGGATAAATGGCAACCGATTATATAGCACTACTTCCATTCTACACTATGGTAAAAGTTTCATGTTAATATCTCTACTAGTTACGAAATTATAGCGATTAAAACAAATATCGTTTCAGAAAATGTTTTTACATTTCAGGGTTGCCATATATCAAAAACGTTGAAAAATTCGGGGACGCTCAAAATCAAATTTGGGTGAAAGATTCTGAAAGAGCGTCGAAAATCCAGAACAATAGGTTTTCCAGCCAGATTGGACCAGAATTGACCGAGTTATTCAAAAAACGGGGAAGTCACATGATTTTTTGAATCAATCTGAATTTTTCGTCTTATTTTCCATCGCTATTTTTGAAAATCTAAAATAATGGGAAATATACAAGATATTTTTATGAAACTTGGTGTGGTGGCAGAGAAAAAAATGAGCTTTAATTTGGTACCGGTTCTGATGGCCCAGGTCCCCTAGGTTTTGAATTATTTCAAAAACAAAAATATATTTTAAATCTGAAAAATGGGATTGAATATGTGGTACTGGATGGGATAATGGCAACCGATTATATAGCACTACTTCCATTCTACACTATGGTAAAAGTTTCATGTTAATATCTCTACTAGTTACGAAATTATAGCGATTAAAACAAATATCGTTTCAGAAAATGTTTTTACATTTCAGGGTTGCCATATATCAAAAACGTTGAAAAATTCGGGGACGCTCAAAATCAAATTTGGGTGAAAGATTCTGAAAGAGCGTCGAAAATCCAGAACAATAGGTTTTCCAGCCAGATTGGACCAGAATTGACCGAGTTATTCAAAAAACGGGGAAGTCACATGATTTTTTGAATCAATCTGAATTTTTCGTCTTATTTTCCATCGCTATTTTTGAAAATCTAAAATAATGGGAAATATACAAGATATTTTTATGAAACTTGGTGTGGTGGCAGAGAAAAAAAGTGAGCTTTAATTTGGTACCGGTTCTGATGGCCCAGGTCCCCTAGGTTTTGAATTATTTCAAAAACAAAATTATATTTTAAATCTGAAAAATGGGATTGAATATGTGGTACTGGATGGGATAATGGCAACCGATTATATAGCACTACTTCCATTCTACACTATGGTAAAAGTTTCATGTTAATATCTCTACTAGTTACGAAATTATAGCGATTAAAACAAATATCGTTTCAGAAAATGTTTTTACATTTCAGGGTTGCCATATATCAAAAACGTTGAAAAATTCGGGGACGCTCAAAATCAAATTTGGGTGAAAGATTCTGAAAGAGCGTCGAAAATCCAGAACAATAGGTTTTCCAGCCAGATTGGACCAGAATTGACCGAGTTATTCAAAAAACGGGGAAGTCACATGATTTTTTGAATCAATCTGAATTTTTCGTCTTATTTTCCATCGCTATTTTTGAAAATCTAAAATAATGGGAAATATACAAGATATTTTTATGAAACTTGGTGTGGTGGCAGAGAAAAAAAGTGAGCTTTAATTTGGTACCGGTTTTGATGGCCCAGGTCCCCTAGGTTTTGAATTATTTCAAAAACAAAATTATATTTTAAATCTAAAAATGGGATTGAATATGTGGTACTGGATGGGAAAATGGCAACCGATTATATAGAACTACTTCCATTCTACACTATGGTAAAAGTTTCATGTTAATATCTCTACTAGTTACGAAATTATAGCGATTAAAACAAATATCGTTTCAGAAAATGTTTTTACATTTCAGGGTTGCCATATATCAAAAACGTTGAAAAATTCGGGGACGCTCAAAATCAAATTTGGGTGAAAGATTCTGAAAGAGCGTCGAAAATCCAGAACAATAGGTTTTCCAGCCAGATTGGACCAGAATTGACCGAGTTATTCAAAAAACGGGGAAGTCACATGATTTTTTGAATCAATCTGAATTTTTCGTCTTATTTTCCATCGCTATTTTTGAAAATCTAAAATAATGGGAAATATACAAGATATTTTTATGAAACTTGGTGTGGTGGCAGAGAAAAAAATGAGCTTTAATTTGGTACCGGTTCTGATAGGCCCAGGTCCCCTAGGTTTTGAATTATTTCAAAAACAAAAATATATTTTAAATCTGGAAAAATGGGATTGAATATGTGGTACTGGATGGGATAATGGCAACCGATTATATAGCACTACTTCCATTCTACACTATGGTAAAAGTTTCATGTTAATATCTCTACTAGTTACGAAATTATAGCGATTAAAACAAATATCGTTTCAGAAAATGTTTTTACATTTCAGGGTTGCCATATATCAAAAACGTTGAAAAATTCGGGGACGCTCAAAATCAAATTTGGGTGAAAGATTCTGAAAGAGCGTCGAAAATCCAGAACAATAGGTTTTCCAGCCAGATTGGACCAGAATTGACCGAGTTATTCAAAAAACGGGGAAGTCACATGATTTTTTGAATCAATCTGAATTTTTCGTCTTATTTTCCATCGCTATTTTTGAAAATCTAAAATAATGGGAAATATACAAGATATTTTTATGAAACTTGGTGTGGTGGCAGAGAAAAAAGTGAGCTTTAATTTGGTACCGGTTTTGATGGCCCAGGTCCCCTAGGTTTTGAATTATTTCAAAAACAAAATTATATTTTAAATCTAAAAAATGGGATTGAATATGTGGTACTGGATGGGAAAATGGCAACCGATTATATAGCACTACTTCCATTCTACACTATGGTAAAAGTTTCATGTTAATATCTCTACTAGTTACGAAATTATAGCGATTAAAACAAATATCGTTTCAGAAAATGTTTTTACATTTCAGGGTTGCCATATATCAAAAACGTTGAAAAATTCGGGGACGCTCAAAATCAAATTTGGGTGAAAGATTCTGAAAGAGCGTCGAAAATCCAGAACAATAGGTTTTCCAGCCAGATTGGACCAGAATTGACCGAGTTATTCAAAAAAACGGGGAAGTCACATGATTTTTTGAATCAATCTGAATTTTTCGTCTTATTTTCCATCGCTATTTTTGAAAATCTAAAATAATGGGAAATATACAAGATATTTTTATGAAACTTGGTGTGGTGGCAGAGAAAAAAGTGAGCTTTAATTTGGTACCGGTTTTGATGGCCCAGGTCCCCTAGGTTTTGAATTATTTCAAAAACAAAATTATATTTTAAATCTAAAAAATGGGATTGAATATGTGGTACTGGATGGGAAAATGGCAACCGATTATATAGAACTACTTCCATTCTACACTATGGTAAAAGTTTCATGTTAATATCTCTACTAGTTACGAAATTATAGCGATTAAAACAAATATCGTTTCAGAAAATGTTTTTACATTTCAGGGTTGCCATATATCAAAAACGTTGAAAAATTCGGGGACGCTCAAAATCAAATTTGGGTGAAAGATTCTGAAAGAGCGTCGAAAATCCAGAACAATAGGTTTTCCAGCCAGATTGGACCAGAATTGACCGAGTTATTCAAAAAACGGGGAAGTCACATGATTTTTTGAATCAATCTGAATATTTTCGTCTTATTTTCCATCGCTATTTTTGAAAATCTAAAATAATGGGAAATATACAAGATATTTTTATGAAACTTGGTGTGGTGGCAGAGAAAAAAATGAGCTTTAATTTGGTACCGGTTCTGATGGCCCAGGTCCCCTAGGTTTTGAATTATTTCAAAAACAAAAATATATTTTAAATCTGAAAAATGGGATTGAATATGTGGTACTGGATGGGATAATGGCAACCGATTATATAGCACTACTTCCATTCTACACTATGGTAAAAGTTTCATGTTAATATCTCTACTAGTTACGAAATTATAGCGATTAAAACAAATATCGTTTCAGAAAATGTTTTTACATTTCAGGGTTGCCATATATCAAAAACGTTGAAAAATTCGGGGGACGCTCAAAATCAAATTTGGGTGAAAGATTCTGAAAGAGCGTCGAAAATCCAGAACAATAGGTTTTCCAGCCAGATTGGACCAGAATTGACCGAGTTATTCAAAAAACGGGGAAGTCACATGATTTTTTGAATCAATCTGAATTTTTCGTCTTATTTTCCATCGCTATTTTTGAAAATCTAAAATAATGGGAAATATACAAGATATTTTTATGAAACTTGGTGTGGTGGCAGAGAAAAAAGTGAGCTTTAATTTGGTACCGGTTCTGATGGCCCAGGTCCCCTAGGTTTTGAATTATTTCAAAAACAAAAATTATATTTTAAATCTAAAAATGGGATTGAATATGTGGTACTGGATGGGAAAATGGCAACCGATTATATAGCACTACTTCCATTCTACACTATGGTAAAAGTTTCATGTTAATATCTCTACTAGTTACGAAATTATAGCGATTAAAACAAATATCGTTTCAGAAAATGTTTTTACATTTCAGGGTTGCCATATATCAAAAACGTTGAAAAATTCGGGGACGCTCAAAATCAAATTTGGGTGAAAGATTCTGAAAGAGCGTCGAAAATCCAGAACTATAGGTTTTCCAGCCAGATTGGACCAGAATTGACCGAGTTATTCAAAAAACGGGGAAGTCACATGATTTTTTGAATCAATCTGAATTTTTCGTCTTATTTTCCATCGCTATTTTTGAAAATCTAAAATAATGGGAAATATACAAGATATTTTTATGAAACTTGGTGTGGTGGCAGAGAAAAAAGTGAGCTTTAATTTGGTACCGGTTTGATGGCCCAGGTCCCCTAGGTTTTGAATTATTTCAAAAACAAAATTATATTTTAAATCTAAAAAATGGGATTGAATATGTGGTACTGGATGGGAAAATGGCAACCGATTATATAGAACTACTTCCATTCTACACTATGGTAAAAGTTTCATGTTAATATCTCTACTAGTTACGAAATTATAGCGATTAAAACAAATATCGTTTCAGAAAATGTTTTTACATTTCAGGGTTGCCATATATCAAAAACGTTGAAAAATTCGGGGACGCTCAAAATCAAATTTGGGTGAAAGATTCTGAAAGAGCGTCGAAAATCCAGAACAATAGGTTTTCCAGCCAGATTGGACCAGAATTGACCGAGTTATTCAAAAAACGGGGAAGTCACATGATTTTTTGAATCAATCTGAATATTTCGTCTTATTTTCCATCGCTATTTTTGAAAATCTAAAATAATGGGAAATATACAAGATATTTTTATGAAACTTGGTGTGGTGGCAGAGAAAAAAATGAGCTTTAATTTGGTACCGGTTCTGATGGCCCAGGTCCCCTAGGTTTTGAATTATTTCAAAAACAAAAATATATTTTAAATCTGGAAAAATGGGATTGAATATGTGGTACTGGATGGGATAATGGCAACCGATTATATAGCACTACTTCCATTCTACACTATGGTAAAAGTTTCATGTTAATATCTCTACTAGTTACGAAATTATAGCGATTAAAACAAATATCGTTTCAGAAAATGTTTTTACATTTCAGGGTTGCCATATATCAAAAACGTTGAAAAATTCGGGGACGCTCAAAATCAAATTTGGGTGAAAGATTCTGAAAGAGCGTCGAAAATCCAGAACAATAGGTTTTCCAGCCAGATTGGACCAGAATTGACCGAGTTATTCAAAAAACGGGGAAGTCACATGATTTTTTGAATCAATCTAATTTTTCGTCTTATTTTCCATCGCTATTTTTGAAAATCTAAAATAATGGGAAATATACAAGATATTTTTATGAAACTTGGTGTGGTGGCAGAGAAAAAAGTGAGCTTTAATTTGGTACCGGTTTTGATGGCCCAGGTCCCCTAGGTTTTGAATTATTTCAAAAACAAAATTATATTTTAAATCTAAAAAATGGGATTGAATATGTGGTACTGGATGGGAAAATGGCAACCGATTATATAGAACTACTTCCATTCTACACTATGGTAAAAGTTTCATGTTAATATCTCTACTAGTTACGAAATTATAGCGATTAAAACAAATATCGTTTCAGAAAATGTTTTTACATTTCAGGGTTGCCATATATCAAAAACGTTGAAAAATTCGGGGACGCTCAAAATCAAATTTGGGTGAAAGATTCTGAAAGAGCGTCGAAAATCCAGAACAATAGGTTTTCCAGCCAGATTGGACCAGAATTGACCGAGTTATTCAAAAAACGGGGAAGTCACATGATTATTTGAATCAATCTGAATTTTTCGTCTTATTTTCCATCGCTATTTTTGAAAATCTAAAATAATGGGAAATATACAAGATATTTTTATGAAACTTGGTGTGGTGGCAGAGAAAAAAATGAGCTTTAATTTGGTACCGGTTCTGATAGCCCAGGTCCCCTAGGTTTTGAATTATTTCAAAAACAAAAATATATTTTAAATCTGGAAAATGGGATTGAATATGTGGTACTGGATGGGATAATGGCAACCGATTATATAGCACTACTTCCATTCTACACTATGGTAAAAGTTTCATGTTAATATCTCTACTAGTTACGAAATTATAGCGATTAAAACAAATATCGTTTCAGAAAATGTTTTTACATTTCAGGGTTGCCATATATCAAAAACGTTGAAAAATTCGGGGACGCTCAAAATCAAATTTGGGTGAAAGATTCTGAAAGAGCGTCGAAAATCCAGAACAATAGGTTTTCCAGCCAGATTGGGCCAGAATTGACCGAGTTATTCAAAAAACGGGGAAGTCACATGATTTTTTGAATCAATCTGAATTTTTCGTCTTATTTTCCATCGCTATTTTTGAAAATCTAAAATAATGGGAAATATACAAGATATTTTTATGAAACTTGGTGTGGTGGCAGAGAAAAAAGTGAGCTTTAATTTGGTACCGGTTTTGATGGCCCAGGTCCCCTAGGTTTTGAATTATTTCAAAAACAAAGTTATATTTTAAATCTAAAAAATGGGATTGAATATGTGGTACTGGATGGGAAAATGGCAACCGATTATATAGCACTACTTCCATTCTACACTATGGTAAAAGTTTCATGTTAATATCTCTACTAGTTACGAAATTATAGCGATTAAAACAAATATCGTTTCAGAAAATGTTTTTTACATTTCAGGGTTGCCATATATCAAAAACGTTGAAAAATTCGGGGACGCTCAAAATCAAATTTGGGTGAAAGATTCTGAAAGAGCGTCGAAAATCCAGAACAATAGGTTTTCCAGCCAGATTGGACCAGAATTGACCGAGTTATTCAAAAAACGGGGAAGTCACATGATTTTTTGAATCAATCTGAATTTTTCGTCTTATTTTCCATCGCTATTTTTGAAAATCTAAAATAATGGGAAATATACAAGATATTTTTATGAAACTTGGTGTGGTGGCAGAGAAAAAAGTGAGCTTTAATTTGGTACCGGTTTTGATGGCCCAGGTCCCCTAGGTTTTGAATTATTTCAAAAACAAAATTATATTTTAAATCTAAAAATGGGATTGAATATGTGGTACTGGATGGGAAAATGGCAACCGATTATATAGAACTACTTCCATTCTACACTATGGTAAAAGTTTCATGTTAATATCTCTACTAGTTACGAAATTATAGCGATTTAAAACAAATATCGTTTCAGAAAATGTTTTTACATTTCAGGGCTGCCATATATCAAAAACGTTGAAAAATTCGGGGACGCTCAAAATCAAATTTGGGTGAATATTTGTTTAGCTCATGTTTGAATTAGCGATATTTTTAGAAAATAAGTTGGCAACAGTGGAGAAATTAGAGAATTTGTGGTTTGGTTATTGTTTTGTTTGCTTGAGCGGTGGGAAGCCAAACGGAAATCCAGAAAATTAAAGATCCCAGATTAAATTAAAAAGAATTATGAAAAGTAATAATTTGGCATTATTGACAACAAACACATATAACAAAGTTAAAAAATACAAATAAAATTAAAAGCTGAAAAACATTTGTTAAATACTGTTCTTTTGTTATTTATTGATCAATTAATATTAGTTTTTAAATAAATGCATTAATTAATGTTCCTTTTTTTTGTTCAAATCTGGCATCACTTTTACTTCCTTCTTTTAAACTCTCCAGTGGGAAGTCTCCACTGTTTGATAAACAATAAACAGCTGTTTTTGCATAAGTTCTTATTAATTCACTATTGTTGTAATAAAATCTGCAAAATATTTCGTATTTAATTAAAAAAAAAAAAATAATTATTAATTTTAATAATTGGTTAGTTAATTGGCCATATAACAAAGCACAAACATCAAAGCGACAACGTCATTTAATAGAAAAAAATAAAAACGAACGAAAATTTTACTAGAGCCGCATCGAAGTTATATAAATCGAAATGTTTCAACTGAAATGGCCGGTATTGGTGTTATTAAACCCATTTAGGTCCATAAGACAGATGCATATTAAGAGGGTGGAACTGTATAAGGTAAACATTTTAAACAAAATTAGTGATTATTAAAACTTTAAAAAATGTTTAAGATTTTAATGTGATCTATTGCTAGTTTTAGCTGTTCCCAGTTTTAAATTTCACTGGGTAGACCGTTGACTGTACATCACAGTTTTTAATTTCAAATATTCCCCGTATAACTGTTGTGTATTTTATCTATTCCCAATGTAACGGGACATGTACTGATCCCAATATATATGAGGAATTTCAAAATTTGTCGACACAAGCAAAATATTTTCAAAAATTTTTTTTTGTTTCACATGAATAAGCTTTTGTGTATGTATTAGCCGATGTTAAAGTTTGCTAAATCCATCTGCGTAATTAGTTATCGTTAAAAGCGCAAAAAATTATGGAGGTTTTAAGTTTAAAATATATTTAAAATATTAATATTACAATTAATGAAAACGTTAACTGTTCTCTGACTAGCATTAAGTTTTAATTGTTGTAGAAATCCGTTTTTAGTTAAAATGCTTTTAAAATAGTTTGTT
This sequence comes from Delia radicum, assembly GCA_021234595.1. Lineage (NCBI taxonomy): Eukaryota > Metazoa > Arthropoda > Insecta > Diptera > Anthomyiidae > Delia > Delia radicum. The sequence continues at coordinate 235,059,692 of CM037854.1, forward strand.
TGTATTAAAACTTTTTTTATAGAAATGTTGCCGTATATTAGGCGTTGAAGATACGGCTGATCAAAATACCATAAGAAGAGCCTATATTGATTTGGTTAAAAAAGTTCATCCTGATTCTGGATTACCTGAAGCTTCAGAAGAAAAATTTCAAGAAGTAGATGAAGCTTTTAAGTTACTCCAAGCTAAATTTGCTAAAAATCGTCGAGGCATCTATGAAGACGACGAAGAAGAAGTACCCGATATTCGTCATACGGCACCACAACATAGACAATATTTAAGTTTTGATGGTGTAGGCATAGGTAATCCATTTCAACGACAAAAACAATATCAACAAATTAAGGCTATGAAGGCCCAGGAAAGAGTGCTTAAACATCGCATCGATAAATCTCAAGCAGGAGAAAAAACCATTATGAAAAAGGGTACTTTCTTTAAAAATCATGCTATAAAAACAAAATATGGTTTTGATCGTTTGGTAGAGGACTACATACAAGAAGCCATGTCTAAGGGAGATTTCAATAATTTAACTGGTGCTGGTAAACCTTTAACACAAGCTCAAACACAAAATCCCTATCTTGATTTTACTACACATAAATTAAATAAAATCTTACTTGATAATGGCTTTACCCCGGAATGGATAACATTACAACGTGATATACGAGAAGCCATAAAACAATTAAAAAATAATCTTAAACAGGAGAGAGTTTATTTTGGAGAATATCCCTTAAGTGATATAGAGTCATATGAATGGCAAAAAGTTTTACAAAAATATGAATATGAAGAAAAAGAAATTAACAAAACTATAGATAAATATAATCTAATAGTACCCATATTGGAGAATCAACATTTTAGAATTAATCTAAACAAAATTTCCGAAACAATTTTTAAAGATCCGGACATACCAAAAAATCAAAAGAGGCCACTTTCAAATTTAGAGGCAAACAACTCGAACACTCAACGGGGGTAAAACTGATTTATTATCCTTTCTGGGTTCCTGGTTTTAATGTATGTTTTTAGTTTATTTTGTTATTCATTTGTTTTAAACATACTTGTGATATTTTATTGTAAAAAATAAATATTTTTGGATTACATATTTGTATGATTTAGGTCTGTACTAGTACTTAAATTACTAATTAATATTACATATATATTTTAAAATATAATTTTTCTTATGTTTTCATGTCTGAGATGAGGTTTTAAACAAATACGGGTTTGCCTTCTTTGCTAAGGCTAACGGCACCGGTAGCTAACAAACGTAAAGCTTTGGGAAAAGCATAATATTCCGCTGTGTGTATACGTTGGCTCAGAGATTCTTCAGTATCACCTGGTAAAATGGGAACAGTAGATTGTACTACTATGGCACCGGTATCAACACCCTAAAAAATCACCAAAAAAAAAGTAAATAAAAACAGTACAATAAAAATAAATTTAAACAAAAAACTCCAGTATAAGGAAATAAAAAGAAAATATATCATATTCAAACCCAGTAAAACGAAATAAAAAGAAAATATAATTATGCCTAGCCTACCTCATCTACATAATGCACCGTACAACCAGATACTTTATCTCCCGCTTCTAACGCCTTTTTCTGTACATGCAATCCTGGATGTTTGGGCAATAGTGAAGGATGTATATTGATTAGTTTGCCTTTCCATTGTTTAACGAAGGGTTCACTTAAAACACGCATAAAACCAGCCAAACACACTATATCTACCTTGGCTTGTAGCAAATGTTTTGACATTTCTGCATCAAAATCTTCTCTAATTTTGAAATCTTTATGATTTATTGCCAAAAAAGGTATACCAGCCGATTTAGCTCTTTCAACACCTTTAACCTGTGCCTTGTTAGAAATAACCAATACTATATCTGAATTTAAACATTGCGAAGAATCTCTAGAGGCATCTATTAACGCTTGGAGATTAGTACCGGAACCAGATATTAATACCGCTACTCGTTTGCGGGGAGAATTTATAATTTTTTTAGTTCTTGCTAGGCATTTTTCAAAATTATCAACTATTACTTGGGGTGAAGTTATTGAATCCCTTTTTGTAACCACTCCCACTTTGGTAGCTCTTTCTGTATATTGTATTAGTTCCATAACTTTTTGTTCATATTTCGGATCTATCACCAAAATCATACCCAAACCACAATTATAGGTTCTTTGCATTTCGGCTGGTTTAACATTACCCTCCTTAGCCAACCAAGCAAATACTGGAGGTATAACAAATTCATTAGCATTTAATTGTACAGCTAAATCTTTTCTTAATACACGAGGTATATTTTCCGTTAATCCACCTCCGGTTATATGAGCTACGGCTTTAAGTAAACCTTGTTCAATTATAGGCTGTAAAGCTTTAACATAAATTTTAGTAGGTCTTAAGAATTCTTCACCAAATGTTAAACCGCTAAAGGGAGCGGTATCTTCAAATTTAACACCAGCTAATTTCATGACAGCATGTACCAAACTAAAACCATTACTGTGAACTCCAGAAGATGGTAGTCCTATGAGAATATCACCTGGTTTTATATCATCCATATGAGGCAAAATACGTTCAGTTTCGGCTATACCCAAAGAAAAACCAGCCAAATCATAGACTTCTGGTTTGTACAGCAACGGCACCTCAGATATGTGTGACTCTTTAAGAAATAATTATTTAAATTAGTTCAATAATAAGTTGAGTTTTGCACCTTTCCTAATATAGATTACATAGATATCAAACTTTTCTTCTTTTGTCAACAAACCCAATTTTTTTTTACACATTCAAATGTTTTCTGTATAGGTATAGGACGTATGTCCAACACATTCTCATGAGTTACATTCTCTGAAAGCAAATGTTAAAAAAGCAAAACAACTTACCTATTAAACTAGCTCCAGCCTGCCTAGAGCCTTCTATAACACCATCTATTATTTCCTCAGCCAATTCTTCTTTTAATTCACCACAGGCATAATAACTAGAGAAAGTCAATGGTTCCGCTCCATTGCACAAAATATCATTAACACACATGGCTACCAAATCTATGCCCACTGTAGAATTACGTCCTGTTTGTTGGGCTATCTTAATTTTGGTACCCACACCATCTGTACCCATAATTAAAATGGGATCCTTGAATTTTTTGGATACTTCCGTTAAACGTCTACCATTTTGTCCAACATGCAATTCTGGGCGCTTTTCAGCATTTACTATTAGAGATCCTTGCAAATCATGATAATTTTGTTCCAATAGTTTATTATCACCTAAAGGACCAAATTTGCTAGAATATTTTTCCAAAGCCTCTTCAAAATTTTTAACTTCAATTTGTGTTTTTTGTGGACAATTGGCAATTTTCCGTTTAATAACACCCAAAACTTTAGCTCCCTTAATCGATTTCCAGTTAGTGCTTAATTTTGGAACCACCAAAACCATACCAATACCACAGTTGAGAGAATTCAAAAGAGTTTCGGCAGTAAGTTTTAATTTACCGGCTAACCAACCGTAAACTTCGGGTACTTTAAGATCACCAAAATCTAAAGAAATTTCATATTTAGAAGGCAAAATACGGGCCACATCGGGTATTAAACCAGAGGTTATATGAGCCACTGCTTTAACCGTCCTAGAGCGTATAAGTTGTAAGACTTCCAAAACATATATGCGGGTAGTGTCTGACAAAGATTGGCCTGTGATTACAGAAAGTAAAATGTTAGGAAATCAAAGGATTGGAAATTGAAAGTATTACGCTCACCCAAAGATTTATTGGTATCCCCATATTCGGACTTTTGTGTAAGATCTATTTCTAAATTTTTTAAAGCTGTTAATATAGCATTAAAACCACCACAGTGTAAGCCCGTGGAGGGTAAAGAGATCAATAAGTCTCCCTCTTCGTACAATTCATATTTTGGTAATTCCTCGCCCTTCTCTACTATACCCACACAGTAACCAGCTATATCGTATTTACCTACCTCATATACCGAAGGCATTTCAGCAGTTTCCCCGCCTTAATTTAGAAATTTTATTAAAAAAAATATTTTTGCTTGTTTTTGTATTGCTTCAACTCACCCACTAAAGCACATCTAGCTTCACGACAACCATCTGATATGCCTTTAACAATTTGGGCTGCCAATGGTACTTGCAATTTACCACAGGCTATATAATCTAAAAAGGCCACTGGTTCGGCACCCGATTCTAATATGTCATTAGCACACATGGCAAATAAATCATAACCCAAGGATTCATACATTTCATGGTTCAATAAGAGTTGAATTTTGGAGCCGACGCCATTTGTAGCTTCACAAATAACGGGATTTTTATAAGGTAACTGGAAAAAAATTTTTAATTTAGCCAAAGCAGCATTTACCATCGCAATTCAAAAAGAATAAGTTTGAAACTCAGAACTTAACATCAAATTTTGAAAAATCACAGGTTTTGCGAAATATCGTCAGGAATTTTAGTTCATAATTCCAAAAATAAATGCAAATACATAATTCCAAATTCTGCTATTCACTAATATAATTTATATTAAACCCTTAAGACCCTTATTACCTCATTCAATCTAAAGAGACCACCAAATCCTCCCAAACCACCAATGACACCGGGACGTTGAGTACCCCGTGATAATGGTTTTATACGCTGAACAAGATCATCGCCAGCATCTATATCAACACCACTATCCTTGTAAGATAAAGAAGGTTGAGGCGACGCCTTTTGGCTGAGTAATACAAAAAGATTCAGAGAGAGAGAGAGAGAGAGAGAGAGAGTGATTAAGAAAATAAATAAATTTATTGAATATTTCAAAATATAAAGATAATTACAATTTAAAGGCCTTTTCGGCTATATCTGTACGAAATTGGGCACCAGCTCCAGAAAATGTTATAGACTGGCAGATTTTGGTTGAATCCGAAGCAGCCTGTCTTAAATCGGGACGTAAAGTGACAGCTATTAAAACACGACCTCCATTGGTAATGTATTTACCATCAGCGTTAACAGCCACGCCACTGTGGAAAACAATTTGATCAGAAGAATTTGGGGGAATACCTAAAACAAGGAACAAAAAAGTAACATCACAAAACATCCTTATACCATACTAAAATTAGACCAAACTTTAAAAGAGAGATAAACTGAATGCGTAGAGTTAAAAGCACAAGAGAAACTTAAAACTTACCCTCAATTACACATCCCTTGGTAGATGTTTCAGGATATCCAGCACTGGCCATAACTACACCAACAGCACTCACGCCAGAGCGCCATTTAAGTTTAACCTTATCCAATTTATTATCACAACAAGCAGACATAATATCGTATATATCGGATTCCAACAACGGCAATATTACTTGAGTTTCTGGATCACCAAAACGACAATTGTATTCTAAAGTCTTGGGACCCTCAGGTGTTAACATTAAACCAGCATACAGGACACCTTTATAATCAATACCCTCTTGCCTTAAACCATCTATAGCTCTTTGTAATACTTCCTTTCTTACTAATTCCAAAGCCTCCGAAGTTATCAAAGGACAAGGACAATAGGCTCCCATTCCACCTGTATTGGGGCCCAGATCTTTTTCTAACAATCTCTTATGATCTTGGGCTGGCAACATAGCTTGTACGGTATTATTATCGACAAATGCCAATACTGATACTTCTTCTCCCGTCAAAAGTTCTTCAATTACTAAAGTTTCTCCTGCCGAACCATATTTTTTGGCACCCAAAATATCATCCACTGCCTTACATGCTTCAACAGGATTAGCAGCTACCACTACGCCCTTTCCGGCTGCTAAACCAGCTGCTTTTACTACTAAAGCTTTATAAGGAGCACTGAAAGGTAGATTTGACAATATAGGACCAAACGTTTGGAATTATATATAGAAACTTACTTCATTATGAATTGTTTGGCTTTCTCACAATCCGTGAAGGTTTCGTAACGTGCAGTGGGAATATTTTGTCTCAACATAAAGTCTTTAGCCCATTTTTTATCTGCTTCTATTTGTGCTCCGTTCTGGCCGGGTCCAAAGCAACGTATACCAGCTTTTTGCAAAACATCACCCAAACCATTAGCTAATGGATCTTCAGGACCAATTATCACCAAATCAATTTTGTTCTCTTTACACCACTTAGCAATAGCCTGAAAAAAGGAAAGGATTGAAAGTTAATCAGAGGATTATAGCAGGTTTATAGTTTCAAAATCAAAAAATTGTGTTAGATAATGGTTAATTCATAAGCTAACATGCTTAAAATAAGCCAAAGAATATGGAACCTAAACATCACCAAAAAGTTACATATAGTGAGGATTAAGTTCAGGAATTATTTTATAGTATTTAAATCGTGATGCCCCTCATTCCAAATAGATCAAGAAAGAATCTGGAGTTATTAGAAATTACAGAAAATGCTAAGTAAAATAAGATTTTGAGAGTTTTAAAAAGAAGTCTTGTTTTGACTCCCAGGTTCGACCAGGAAAAACCTGGTAAGTAGGTCGATGTGCCATTGCAAAAGAACCTTTAACCTATTACGGGTATGGACGAAGCATCCTACTAAACATCCTAAAAGCATGGTTAAAAATCCTCTTCATCTGAGACTCAGAAACAGGCTGATTCTAAATGTAATTTCATCCATGGCAGTAGATCGACACTGTGTCTACCAGTAAAAATGAAGGAAAGATAAGCAAACCAGACTTGAAACCAATTAGACGGTCAAACGTATTCAATGTATCTAAACGAAAAAACCGTCATGAAGGTGTCCTCATAATGGAAAACAGTCTGGGTATTTCTGAAGAAAATTAATAAAAAACCCGGAATCTTACCCTTCATTTATTTAGGTGTTGTTTGCAAGATGCCTATTTTTACTGATGCAGAATTCATCAATATTCAGTCAGTGCTGTATTAATACCAGATAAGGAATACGTTTTTATTAAAACCAGTATGCATGAAGCAGCATATTTCTTTAGTTGAGCTTCGGTTACACGATTAACCTATGCGAATGACTTAAAACTGAAAATTCTAATTATGCAATCATGATTGTATACACGCACGGAGGATAGGACATTTTAAAGAAGCTGTCACGATGAGTAAAAGGAGCAGACTTTACTGCATTTTATGTGACACAGCCCGGCGCTCGCATAACGAAGTGCTGCACACTTCGGTCATTCGATTTTCAATAAACTTACGATTCGGCATTGTTATCGGCAGGATTGGTCTTTTTATAAGTGTATCTGACTGGTTTGTTATCACAACGGGAACACGTGTCTGTAGAGCATACGTGAGATGGCCATATTGGCTTTTGACTGGTTTAAATTAATCAAATGGTTTAGGGAAAAATTGATTTGTCTTTTACGGGATCAGGGCTATGTAGGATAATGATGTTTCTGAGTCATTAGCGTACATTGAATCGGTTTTAGAATTTTATAATCAGCATGCACTAAAGTCAAATGAATTTGATAGTCGAATGAAACTGTAATAATCTTTATATAGCAAATCCACGATTTTCCCCTTTTTGGGCAGTGACATTTTTTGCTACAGATAAAAATTAGCCTCCTACTTCATTTTTGTTGCACCAACCTTTCTCAACAAATCATGTTTCAACATATTTACTCTTTCTTTGAACTGGACAATTCTAAGTGCCACAAACGCTTTGGAAAGCATACATGTCTGTGTTCGTCAAAGAGCTAAGAAGTTTGAGAAACCCTGAGCAAGTTTTACTTTCAATATCGATTCAATATTTAATATAATATAGGCCTTAAATTTAAATTTACATTCAAATAAAAAAGTCTTTTAAAGTTACAGAAAAATCTGTAAGTTTACAGAAAAATTAACAATTTTTAGGCAGGCAGGCCGTTTATTAGTAAAGTGAAAATTAGTAAACCCTTATTGGAAATCGATTTGCTAGAATCAGCCAATTTTTTTACTAAAAGTTAGTAAATTTTTTTAAATTTAAAATTCTACTGAAATTGTTTAGATTAGTTTGTATGTTCACACACCAGGTTTAAGGGACATTTTTTATTCTGAATTCTTTCAGGGATTATAAACCTTATTATCCTGTCCGACGACAAAATCTGAAAAAAAAGTCAAGCCCCTAGGACAAGAGTATACTATTCTAAAGGTTTGAGATACGCGGAATCCGAATCTAAAGTGTAGCAATGAATTTTAACGAACAAGTTTTACGAGAAGGAATAAGATACATATAAGAAGAGTTAAACCTAAATTTTAAAGGCAAAAGATATGAATGACTTTCAGACTGCATTACAAGTTTTGTGAATAACGCTTAATTCGCGATGTTATAACGTCCCAAATATAGCGAAAAACAAATTTACTTTTTTAACTTCAAAAATATTATTTTACTGTTTCTAAAAGAATGAATGACTTTCAGACTGCATTACAAGTTTTGTTAATAACGCTTAATTCGCGATGTTATAACGTCCCAAATATGGCGAAAAACAAATTTACTTTTTTAACTTCAAAAATGTTATTATTTTACTGTTTCTAATTATTTATTTCTAATTATTTTTTTTTTAACATTCTAGAGCCATAAATCTAACTTTAATTTCCTTTTCAAAATTAAATAATACCATTAAAAAAATTTAAATGCTAACAAGAATTAATTTTTAGAAAAGATTTTAACTACTAGACCACATTCCTGTGAACGAATAAGAACACAATAGGCATTAACATTGACATTGACACGGTGAGAAAAAGTATTTATCATAAAAAGCGCAAAATATTATATGAAATAATACTAAATATAACGACATATGATGACTATACAAGCGATGTTGAGACTTGTATGATAAGTGAGATTACCATAAAGGGTAAATATTTATTACCGTTATGGTCTAGTATTACAAAAATAAAATGAGATTTTTATGCAAATTTAACAGAAAAAAGTTTTAAAAAATAAATTAAATAATAAATATCAAACCGGGTTTAAATAAAGTTTACTTTTTAGGCAATTTTTTTTTTTCAAAAAAAAAAAAAAAAAAACTTAAAAAGATTTTAGCACTAAATAAAATATTAAAAGCAAAAAAGAGACCTCCTACCCAAAAAGATAGATTATAATTTATGGTCAACAATGGATTTTAATGGATTTTTCAAGTTTTATAAAAACGTAAAGTTTTAAGAATTTACCAAACAGTTTTGAGTTGAATATTGAACAAGAAACAACAATAAAAAAATTAACAAAATGAAAACTGTAGTAAGTTAACAAGACAAAAAAAAAAAAAAAAAAAAAGCACAATAAACTTAAATACAAAATATAATTGCCCTTTAATAAAATGTTAATGGTATTATTTCGTTTCTTTTTACCATAAAGTGTTTAATTTTAGTATCAACATTGGCCTTAACCGCGGCATACTCAGCACGTCCTCAATATTACAACAATAAACAAATTAACAACAATATTAAATATCAACCAGCAGCTTCCAATGTCAATTACAAATCTACATCATCATCAACTTCCGATAAAGAATCACAAATTGTACGCAATGATATGGAAATGAAGGGTGATGGGTCATATCATTATGACTTTGAAACATCGAACGGTATTAAACGTTCCGAAAATGGTGCTATTGATGGTTCCATCCAAGGTTCCTCTTCATATATATCACCCGAAGGTATTGAAATTAAAACTACCTATGTAGCTGATGAAACTGGTTATCATCCAGTGGGTGATCATATTCCTCAAATTCCCGATTATATTTTACGTTCTTTGGAATATATTCGTACTCATCCCTATGTTGAAAAGGATTACTACACTGGTGAAGTTAAAAAAGCTTCTTTCAATAAATATGCAGTACCCACCACCACTAAACGTACAAATGCTGGTGCTTACAATAAGAACTCTGGTTCTTACAATTCCAAATATAATTTCAGACATTAATTTAAATATTAATTGAATTAAGCAAATTGTGTATATAATATATAAAAAAATTACGAAAATAGACAATAAAAATGCAGTATTTTTAAAAAAAAGTATCCTTCTCGGTTCAATACTCTTACAAGATTTACTTTAAATACATGTAAGTTATTCGTGTAGAACTTAATAGATATTGCAGTCATTTTCACTGTTATTTTAAGTTGATTTTATCGACATCATTTTGTTAGTGTATAGCAAAGGAAAAATCCTGAATTTTATTCTGAAAAATTAAATTTTGTTAACAATTGAACAAAAGAGAAAAAAATATTATATATTAAAATAGACAATAAATGAGAAAAATTCGTCAATAGAATCTACTAAAAATGACAGTTAAAAAAGGAAAATGTCGTTAAAAGGGCGAGAAAGGCAATTATAACTAAAAATTTAATTAAAAATTAAGTTATTTTTAAATGTTAAAAAAAAACTAACAGATGCAGTAAAAATAACTAATAATTTTAATGAAAAAATTGGTAAAAATTAGTAACAGTTATTTTTCGGTATTTTAAAAATATATTTAAAAAAGAAATTGTATTCCGATTAAAAGAAAAAAATGTTTTTTCCTTCATTCTACTTAGAGTTGTCATTTATTCGGGATTTTTTTTAGCGATCAAACGATTAATTTCTTTAAAATCGAATAATGAATACAAATATTTTTTTTTTTTAATAACAATAAAATACTCAAATGCAATTTTTTTTTTAAAGAGAAGCAACACTCAGGAAATTCTTCCTATTAATTAATGTGTTGCTTTCTTTGGAAAGGGGAAAGTGGAGAGATGAAAGATGGTGAAATATGAAGGGCTTCAAACATGGCAACACTGTAATTGCGCGAGGAGATAAGTCTTAGAACAGTTGTTGCTCGCCACCTGATGTAGAGTTGACGAATTTATTAAAACTTTTTATTTCATAGCCCTGATTCATTATTTTACTTCGGTGGGGTTAATTTGCTATGGGAAAACCGAAGGTGGGCGCAGCGGTACATATAAGTGATAGAAAACTTATACATATTATTTTTCTAAATTGATGTTGTCGTCACCGGGAATCGAACTCGGGACCATCTGTGTAACAGTCCATCGCGGTAACCATTACACCACAACGCTTTTAAAAATAAAAAAGAAACATGGTGAGGATTGCTCACTGCTGGAATTATTTGCCTTATGATTTACGAGTTTTCTCTCACTTCAACAATGTTTTTTGACTCAAATTACTGGAATATTTCTCGAAACAATAGTATAAACATGTTTTCATTTAACTTTGTATGAAAGTTTGCATTGTTTTTTTTTTTTTAATTTGTAGAATGTTTTCATAAGATGGAGTTTTGGATAATGTCTGTAATGTGGGGAGCCAAATAGTTAGGTTTGATTCTAGGTGAAATGATTTATGCGTATAATATTTTGTTATTGTATATATGTATATTTTAGTTTTTGGCCTGGATGGCTTTTGTATTACAATGAAATTACATGAAAAGGCACTTAAAGCAGCAAACATTTAGAAAAAGAGGAACCAATATACTCAGTTGCAGTTAAATATCGTATAAGAACTGGAACTTTAAAAATATGTTAATAGTGTTGTATGTGCTTTCACCCTCTAACGGGTAAGGCTGCCTCAGGGCAGTCTTCATAAAATTTACCACAAATGCGTCAAATGAGCGTTTTATACGTTTCATAAATTTGCTAAATATTTTGCAAAGAAATTTTTCGTGTGCCGTCCACGGTTTGAAAGCGAGAACATTCAAAATTTCGTAAAATTTCAAAAACTAATAATTTAAAAAAAAAAATATAGTTTTCAAAAATCTAAAAAACCAATTTAAGTTGACTAAAATTTCTTTATAATAAAATATAAGTAAGATTGAAGCTTTATCTTTAATAATAAGTCCTTACTTTAGTCCAAGGACTAACAGGATTTTATCAGGATTCCTCTAAAGGACATTGTCTTAACTTATAAACTAATAGACGGATTTTTATGAAATTTTGCAGAAAGAAGACATTAAGTATTAATAGCAAAGCGTTTAAGTTTGAACAATATAAATTGAAGTTTAAATACTTTTTCGCCTAATTTCTCTTTTTCCAAAAACTGAAAATCGCGATATCTTCTTAAATAGGAGCAGAAAAAAAATTGTTTTTCGAGTGTGGTTATATCTTGGTGAGAGAAATAATTTTTGTTCAAAACTTTTCTTTTATAAAATATTTTGGCTCATATCGCCTAAATTAGGCAACGATAAACAATTTTGTTGAAGAACTTATTATTTGTTTTTCGAGTGGAGCACATTGTATGAATTTCGTTGCAAAACATCGTTTGCTAGTTATAGGGTAAATTAAAACGTCTTAAAAACTTGAAAACTATTTAATTGAAAGTTCACTGTTAACAAATTTTTAACATTTTCTACAAAAACTCTCAAAATTCCTGTTTAGCTTTTTTGATTAGAGGAATAGAAAAGAATAGCTTAAAGGAATAAAAAAAAAATACTTTTAAAATTCAAAAAGCTCAAAAATGAAAAAAAAAAATAATTGCAAAATAAGCAAACATAATTAAAAATGAAAAAAAAGTTTCCAAAAAAAAAATCAAATTTGTTTAGTATGCGCATGATGTAAAAAATTAGTTATATTATAAAATTTTGAAAATCGTAAAAAAATTACTACGTCGGCAATATTTTTAATATTTCAAACTGTCAAGATCTTATTCTAATTACCTTACCGTGCAAATTACATAAAATGATTTCACAGTTTATACAGATGTTTACTCCAGATACGGAACCTAGCTTCAGCGGTTTGGCAAGTACACCAAGGGCGAGTCTTTATATTAAATTATAAGTTCCTCGTTTTAGTCATTTGGCCTGGCCGCCAAGGGGAGAGTTTAACCCTAAGTTTTTTATTTTTATTTTATTTATTTAAGTCTACGGGACAAATCCCTACAGACAATTTTCTTGAATATAATAAACTACAATAGTGTTTTAAATTTACGTATTTAGGGACAATATTTTATTGCGTTTAATTACAATAATATTTTGATGGAAAAATCTATAAAATTATAAAATTTATTAAAGTCGTCGCATAATCCTTTATATGGATTAGCATTAGCATAGTTTACGCGAAAGTAATCAATATATAATGGACTGAAGTATCGTGTTGGACGTTGAGGAACGTTAAATGTAAGATTGTTCACCAAAAATTCAGAGCAAACGTCGCCATTTATCAGCTTGATTAAGAATGTTACATTTAGCATTTTTCTGCGGTTAATTAATGAAGGTAATTTAATTTGAGCTAACCTTGATTTATATGAAGGAAGATTAGTAGGATTAGGAAAAAGATTTCGTAAGCAAAAAGTTAAAAATTGTTTTTGAACAGACTCAATAAGATTACTGTTAACGTCGTAATACGGATCTCAGACAACGCAGCAGTATTCCAAAATTGGTCTAACAAGAGACGTATACAATTGTTTTGTAATGCTTGTATCAGTAAATTCTTTAGCCCAACGTTTAATAAAGGCAAGTACCCCACGAGCTTTATTAGATGTCATAGTAATATGTTGAGTAAATGTCAGTTTTGTGTCCAGTAAAACACCGAGATCGAGAAAAACTTTTACGAACTCCAAGAAAATATTGACCAAGATCTCCAGAATTTCTATAAAAACGCATGAACTTGCATTTACTTAAATTCAAATCCAATGAATTTAGATTGCACCAAACGAAGAAACTGTTTAAATCACGTTGAAGGTAAGCTTGATCACCATACATAATCACGTTAGAAAATTTAATTATAGATGGAACATCATTTATAAATAGAGAAAATAAAATTGAACCCAGGTGGCTGCCTTGCGATACCCCAGAATTAACAATTATTTTCTTAGATGAGGTATTATTAAACAAAACACATTGATCTCTAGCAGTTAGATAAGATTGAAACCAGTTTAAACAGTTTTTTCTAAATCCCATCAAGTACAATTTTTTAAGTAAAAGGCAATGCTTAACTTTATCGAAAGCTTTGCTGAAATCGGTGTATATTAATTACATCAGTTTGTTTTCCTTTGATGAAACCACGGTTAATTAAAGTTGTAAGTTCTAATAGATTTGTCACTGTTGAGCATCCTTTACGAAAGCCATGTTGAACCGATGATAATATGGAAGAGACTTGATGAGACTTAACCACTATTTTTACCACTTTCCTGCCCAGAAATACCAAAAATATTATATAAGTGAGCCAGTTCTTATTCGAAGAAACAAATATTTAAATTTTCAAATTTCAAAGGGATTTGTGCTGGCCGCCAAGGAAGGAGACTTTTACCCGTTCTATACAGATGTCTCTCACGTACCAAATTTGAGTTTTCTAGCAACAACGGCACACCGCCAAGGGGGATATTTTCCCCCTGTTTGCCCTTCCCAGTCGGAATAACCAGAAATTCCATCAGATGTTACTCGTAATAAGGTACCCACATACCAAAGTTCGCCAGCCAAGGGGAAACTTTTCCCCTTTAAGCCCCCTCTCCGTAGGAATTTCCTGATTAGGTACTGACATACCAAATTTCAACTTCCTAGCTTTGGCAGTTTGGCCAGCTCGCCAAAGGATAGATTTTTCCCCTTTTTTCCATTCCCCGCAGGGAGTTTGGTTATAACCGAAATAACACATATTGAAAAATTCAACTTTCTTAACCGAGGGGTTTGGTCAGGCCGCCCAGGGGGAGACTTTTAACCTTTGTGACCCTTTCCGTGGTAATTTCCAAAACTTACGTTTTACCGAACGTCTACGCTGGAGGATGGACTTACATGTCAAATTTCAATTTTCTAACTCCAGCGGTATAGGCTGGGCGATGTTGAGTCAGTGAGTCAGTCAGTTACTTTATTCCTTTATATAGATTATCTGCAAACTTTGATTAAAAATCTATGAAGTGTCCGTAAAAAGTTAAAATAACTGAAATTACTGTTAAAAAAAAAATAACTCCAATTACAAAATATATAAAATTCAACAAAATTTAGATTAATAACGATAATTTCACCAGCCAAAAACTTTGTTAATTTTTGTCAATTATCATTTAATCATTATCTTTTGTTTAATTTATTAAATAAACAAAACATTTATCATAAAAAACCTAAATTAATAAACAAATTATTTGACCTTCAACGAAGTTAAAAAAAAACACCGGTACGCGGTAAAGCCAACATATGAAGAGAAGTTTTTGTGCATTCTATAGATAATATAAACATATGTAGTAAAAACCGGTTTAATATTTTTCTGTAGAACAAAAATATGTAACAAGTTTTAATGTATTTTGAAACTTAATACTTAATAAATTATAATTTTAAAATGTAGGCACTTACATTAAAATCCTTGTCATTTACGCTCTTTAGATTTTCACATTTTTGCAATTGTTCAATGCCAAAACTCCCAGGCAGAGCATAGATCTTTGTTACTTGAGAACTTTGTGACAGTTTCCAACAAATAGCATGTTCACGACCACCACTACCAATAACCAACAACTGTTTACCCTTGGAAGGCATTTTTTTTTTATTTTAAATATTTAGTATTTTTTGAAAAAAAAATGTTTTGTTTAAAAGTTTATATATTTTAAATAAATTTAATTGCTTTTGTTTTAAATATATATCCACGCACTTTTATTTAGTTGTTCTAATTTAAAAAAAAAAAACCCACGTGTTAGATTTTACGATACTGTAGATACACGTTTTTCAGATTTTCTTAAAAGGCTATTTTAGCGCGCGAGAGTACCAGTTTGAGTAGTGCTCAAAATTCTACTAAATTTTCTTTAATTCTAAGGGCGTCAATTGACTGATCGTTAATGGCTGCAAGTTAATACCAAACACTTTGCTTTTATGTCTCGTTTTTGAAGTTGTTTTTGTAAATACATGTACATTAGGGTCGCAATTATTTGTATGTGAAAAAAATTTTGGTCGAATTTTTAGAGGTACGAGTCGGAATATTGTGTGTAAAACTTCAGTGCTGAAAATTTGCACCAAATCGAACAACGCTTTCGCGACGCCCATCGAGGTCAAAGTTCAGATATATGCAAATAAAAAATAAATTTATATGAAATAAATTTGTGCTAATATTCTTCATTCTTTAGTGGAAATTAAAAGATATTTTTAAATTAAAAAAAATGGCTACCACCCTAATGTACATATATTCAAAGTGATAACAATAGAGATGGGTAAGTGACTAAAACTTTTTTCACTAAAAACAAAATTGTATAGACAAAAAAAATATTCAGAAATTTTAAATTTTTTAGAAATTTTTATCATTAAGAAAATATATTTAAAAACACAATTTACTTAACCTGAAAGGGACAAATAATAAATTTGAAAACAAAAAACTCTATAGATTATTTGTTAGGACAATATCCTAATAAACAAATATAGAGTATGGCCTCGAACTTGAATAATTTTCATTTACTTAACCTTTAAAAAAAAAACATAATTTTTTGCTTAAAAACTCGTGTTTTATACAAAATAATATTGATAAAACAAAAGCTTTAAAAACAATTTTGATAATTTTGAATTAAGAAAATTTAGACTTTACTATGATGTAAAAACATTTTTACTATCAAAATACCACCATCTGATTTAAACAATTTAAAGGCGTCGTCATATTTTCTCTCACTACTTGGGTGGTTCCTCCAGATTTCGATAAAATTCGGATATGATAGAGGAGACAAAAGTAGTAAAAAAAATGGTAGACTCAAAAAGTTGTACAGTAAAATGAAAATGATTGTTAAATAACCTGTAAATTCAGGTTAAAAGGCGACAAATTTAATTACCGTTAAAACAACTAAAAATTCATTTATTTTTAACTATGAAGTAGCAACTATCAAGTGAAGTAAAAATAACTAACAATGTCGTAAAAATAACTGACAATTTTTTACTACAACATTTTTGAAACCACTGTTTTTTACAACAAACTATTTTTTCCCCTACATCCTACCTAAAATATAAAGTCCAAATTCCAAACAGTACGTTTTTATGCATTGGATATACAATAAACTAAATGAATGAACTAAAAATTCAACGAATTTTCTTATTTTTTAATTAAGTAACTAAAATTAACTGTTTGCTGCAAAAATACTGTTCATGCAGGTGTTTATTAACTAATTTTTTAACTAAACTTTATATAAAGGGTCCGCCATCTAACGTTTTTTTTCAACTAGTGCTTATTTCGTGAATGGTAACACTTAGCTCATGTCTAATTTGACAGATAATTAGTTTTATCCTTCCGCTGAACGAATATGGTTGTGTATACGCTTGAACAACGCTGGGAAATATTGCGACATTACTTTGAAAATCATGGTAATGTTGCAGAATGTGAGCAAAAATTGCGTCCTGTTTTTGAAGATCGCATTATCAGCCGCAGAGCTGATGTCGTTTGGCCACCTCGGAGCTGCGATTTGACACCGTTGGACTATTATTTGTGTGACGCCAACAAGTCAGAGACAATTGACGCTTTAAAGGACAATATTCGTGAAGCCATTGGTGAAATACAGCTGCACACAATCGATGTGCTTAAAAATTGGACCGATCGTGTAGGCTACTGCATGGCCAGCCGAGGCAGCCATTTAAATGAAATTATTTTCCATTATTAACCGGAAGGATTGTACTTTCAAATAAAAAAAGAAGTTTGAGAAAATATTCAGTAGTTTTTTTTATAGCATTTTCAAAAAAAAAAAAAAGTTATTTGGCGGACCCTTTACAACAACTCTTCATTAAGAAAATTTTTTATTTTGTCTTAAAACGCCCTATTAGCAAACAAAATTTAAACTGTGACAGAATATAAATCCCAGACGGATGAAGATATTTTAAAATGTTGTATAATTTTATCAACAACAGAATTTTAAATTTTTTCCTATTGCCATATGGCAACCCTGAAGTTATACTTTTTAAAAGTTTGTTAGTATTTTAATAAAAACTATACATTTTTTATGTTTTGAATGAAAACAAATAAATTTTGGAATATTTTTGACTTTGTGTATTTAAAAAATACATCGTCCGGCCGTTCAAATTTTTCAAAATTATGAATTAATCGACGGACTAATTTTTAGCACGGAAATACATATTCACATTTTCTCATCTATGTACATAGCAAGCAAAAAAGTAAAAGATAAGGCTTTTTTGTATTTTCAAATATTTTTTGAAAAAAGTCAAATCAGTAGTCGTTGTGGTTTATTGGTTAGCGCGTTGGACTGTTGCACAGATGGTCCCGGGTTCGATCACCGGCGACGACAGCATCAATTTAGAAAAGTAATATAGTAATAAACTATCCCACATACGTACCGCAGAGTCCCCTAGCACTTAAGTTAATAAATCAGGTCTATGAACCAAAAAGCTTCAATAAGTTCTCCAACTCTCCATCGAGTGGCGAGCAACAAATGTGACTATGACTTATCATCTCGCGCAATTACAGTGTTTCCATGCTTGAAGCCCTTCATTTTTCCGCACCTTTCATCTCTTCTTTATCCCCTTTCCAAAGAAAGCAAAACATTAATAAATAGGAAGAATTACTAAAGTGTTGTTTCTATTTAAAAAAACACAATTTATTTTTTAAAATAATTATTTGGCAACTCTGGATAACAATTTTCCAAAATTTGTTTATTCACGTTTGTAGTCAAGATGTTGAATTATTTTAATTACCTTTGTCCAGTAAAAAAATACAGCCAGTAAAAAGTACTGGGTCGAAAAAGAAACACTAAATTACTATAATAACCGATTCCAACAACTGTTACAAAAATACTATTTCACAATGTAATTGCAGTTAAAAACAAATACTGATTACTACTAAACAACTGCCATCTACTAATTACTACAAAACAACTGCCAATCGCATATTTAGCAGGTAAAAATTTAATTTAGCTTTTTAAACTTTTTATTATCTTTTGTACCACAATGGAAAAGTTATCCCAATACCTATCATTTGATACAAAATTGTTATATTGTGTCTTTAAAAGAAACACAAATAACAGAACAGAAAACTTAATTATTTTTGAACTCCAATTAATAACCCTTACAAACAGAAAAAAATATTAGAAAAGTACAAACAACATTAAATTAAATAGAAACAGTTTTGAAATCAAGCAAAGTTTGTTTTCTATTTAGTTTAAATATGTTTATACTTATTTTTAAAATGCGAAAATGACATATATAATGTTTGATTTAACAATGATATTTTTCTCTGTGTATACGTGAAATTGGGCGGCTAGAAAGGTACTCATTCTTATTGATATTGTCTCCCCTATCACACATCCAAGTTTTATGGGAATCGGATGGAACTCATCGGCGGTTCTTCCTTGTTAGAATAATGACAAACATTTTGGGTTAATATCATATCCACATTTCGTGACCGTGATTATGGTTCATGGCCGTGATTATGATTCATGCGTCGATCTCTGCTAAAATACAATAACAAAATTGTGTTTAGGATAGGGTGGCCATTTATTTTAAATTTGCGACCAGTACAAATATGTATATGTTTTAGTTTTAATTTTAAAAGAACAAAATTTTTAGATTCCGTTAATTTTATGCAGAATAATCTTTTTATTCCAAATGCTTTCGTTTATAAGAAATATTTTAGTTTTAAAACTTTTCTTACCAAAAATTTTAATCCGTGTTTTAAGGTTAGGAAGGGTTATGTGCCCAAGGGCACATCTCTACTCGGAGACCAATACGGTCCATTGTGAATCCCTTCAGTGAAAAACAGTAAGCAAGAAAAGAAATAGACAGCAAGATAGATTGAAAGATAGATATAAAGAAAGATAGAAAGGATATATACTCCCCAGAACCAGCTCCTATCGTCCCCTTGCTAGAAACAGCCGTCCTATCTCCCTGGCAAATCTCAGCAAATCTACTGGATTGCATTCAGCGACACACCCAAGTTCGTCGTGTAATCTATATCCTAGCCATTTCTGTCTGAGACCCTGCAACCTAGGACAGTGGCACATTATATGCTCAACTGTCTCCAGTTCCTCAACGTACTCGCACAACCTTCAAAAATCCGGTATGTCCCTGTCCCATCTGCTTGTGAAAGCCCTGACAGAACAATGACCGGTCAGGAACCCCGTAAGGGTCCTGAGACCCTCCCTGTCCAGTCCCAAAAGAACCTTGATTGCCCCTGCGTCCAATGCGGGCCATAACGCCCTAGACACCCTGCAGTCCATTCTGTCCCTCCATGATTGGTTAACGATTTCGCGGAATCCCTTCCGTATAACCTCAAAGTAGTGGTTATAAACGAAATAATTCCTCCACAGAAATGTGTCTATTTTGTTATGCAACAATAACAAAATAAACTCATTCCTCTAGTAAATTTTACCGTTCGCTTCTGTATTAAAACAGAAGCTTATTATCTAGAGAAATATTACGTTTCAAAAACGTATTGTTTTTGTAAACATTTTCCTGTAAAAAAACTCTAAAATTATATTTATACAATAACCGTAGCAATTAATATATCCTTTACATTTTACGCAGTTTTAAAATAAATAAAAAATCGTAAATTTTTTTCGTTTTAGCACATCACAATTGTTTTTTTTTTAACAGAAAAGCGATCAAAATTGTATTCTTTTAAAAAGTTTAAAATTTTTTCACCAGCTCACGTGACTAAAACCCAGTTTGAGTATTAATCAAATCAGTACGAATGGTAACCTTACTAGTTTAGAAGTAGTACAAAGCCATAGTGAGCAGACGAATGATCTGCTGTTTCAATATTTTGTCGGTGCTGTGTGTCAAATTTGAGAACAAACTTCTTTGTTTTGACAACTAGAATATGTTAAAAAGCTTATTTTAATAATAAACCATAAAAATGTAAAATATAAATGTAAAATATAAATTCATAAAAAGGAGAACGAAAATTTAAATTATTTTTTTTTAATTTGCATCAAAATTTCAAATAAGAAAAAACAGAAAAATTATTTGAAATCTAAAATATTTTTAAAATCTTAAATCTATCCAAAAATTTTATTTTTAAAATTTGTAAAATATTTTGAAATTTAAACAAATTTTTAAAATATTTGTATTCATTAAATTTTCTTTGAAATGGCAAAAATATTTTATATTATTTTATGTAGAATCTCCTGTTTGTAAATATGTTTATTTTTAATTTGTTGATAACCTTTACTTGGTTGATTGGGGGTAAAGTAAAAACAGATTTCGGTTTGTAATCGAAGGCTATAAATCGTCTGTTAAATGTATCAGTAAAAAGTGCTGATAATTTTTGTTTCTCGCAAAAACAAATATATAAAGTAAAACCTGTCAATAACAGGCACTTTTTATTATGGATACCTTACTTCGAAGGACAATTTCGTTGCAAGGCGCTTACAGAATATTAACGGTAAAATCAACTGATAAAAACAAGAAAAAAATCCGCAGCAAAAAAACAAGAAACTGCAGATTATGACATGTTAATAAAACATGCAATTTTGTACAAAATTAACCAAAAATGTAGTTATTATCAACAGCTAAAAAAATACAACTGACAAATACAATCGACCGTACTATTGTTGTCGAATTCGAGAGTAAGTTGAATTGGCAGAAAATTCGTTAAAAACACAACTTTTGAAAAATTTTACGACTGACATTTTCATAAATTACTACTTTTAAAAACGGTTACCAGAGTGAAATAAAATTGATTTAACAAAAGTTATTTACTATAAAAAAAAATGCAATTTCAAAAAACTGTTACTAAAGAGCAGACCGTCAAAAAAGTTGTTTTGAAATTCTTGAAAGTAAAATTACCATTAAAAAATAACTTTGAACAACTTCTTACAACGGAAAAATTCTCTACGAACCTCGCTGCCCGTTATGGAGTGGTTTCACTGTATTTACATATAAATAATAAATGATGCAATTCTGGAGATTTATAAAAATATTTTATATTAGTTGTAACTTTTAAAAACAATCTTTTATTAAAAAAAATTGAAAAACCGTTGGAAAGAATACACTCAAACAAGTTTTGCTGTTACTACATAACAGTTGTTTGTGTAGTAATCAGTAGTTGTTTTCAACTGCAATTACAATTATTTTTCTATGAAATAATACAAAACAACTATTATGACAGTTATTTAAAAAAAGAAAAACAATTGAAGAAGAATTCTGTGTTTTCGTAAAAGCTGCTTGAAGCAGATATTTTTTTTAATATATTACAACTACCAACAGTTAATTCTTGCTAGTTATTTAACAAAAGAAGATTATGTCGAGTTTCTAAAAATTCTCGTTTAGTTTGAATTCGTTATTATTGATATGTTTGTAGTTTTCAAATGCATAAAAACGTCATACTGGAGTACGGTTTGGAATTTTGAGTTTTCATTTTATGCATAATGTAGGAAATACAATTTTTTATTGTAATTGAAAGAAAAAAATATTTTTATAATATAAAATATTTTTAAAATACTGTTCAAAAACAGAAGTTTTTACCTGTTTTTTTTTTTTTTTTTTTTTTAATTGCACTTACGACTTTTCGACATTGTTAGTTGTTTTTACTGTTTCTAGTTATTTTTAACGGTAATTACCTTTGTCACCTTTTTAACTGAATTTACAATTGTTTTAACTATCGTTTTCAGTATATTCTACGGTCAAACTTTTTTAGTGTATTAGTAGAAGTTTTCAAAAAATTTTAAACTAACTTTACTATTAGAAACTCGTTAAAAGTTAAATAAATTAACTTATTTATGTACAAATTTTTATTTAATTTTTTTACTTACCGAAAAGAATTGTAGTTGGCCTCAAATTAAACTTCTTAAGGCAAGCTAGAGTTGATTCAAGTAAAGGTTTCCAAAACTTAAGACACTCAGTAAAGAATAGCGTAAATCGCACCAAACGATCTGTTCTTTTAAATTGCTTACTTTGATAGAAGAGGTCTTGACTTAAGTAAAATCGATTTTTGATGGAAAATTTTTAGTTGTTCTTAATCTATAAAACGAAAAATAAGAATTGTTAGCCTTTATATTAGGGTTTGCATTCAATACCTTTTCATAATAATGGTAGTTAGCTACGCAGTTACATCAAGGCCAAAATGAAAATTTTAAAAAACGTTTTAATTGAAGACATTTGCCTTCTTGCATAGCCGGCTTTATTCCGCTATTTTACTGGTTTTACATTGAAATAAATTGAAATAATGTTAAAATAACGCTAAAATACCGAAACGCCCATTTATAACGGTATTTCTTAGATACAAATTTGAATGGATAAAATTTTGCAATAAAACCTGTGTTATTAGAAGACACATGTCACTATTGAAATCATAGTTTTAAAATTTTCGTATCGGTAATGGTGTGGACGTGGTAGACAACTACCGTAATAATGAAAAGGTATTGCTTGCCAAGCATGCATCAATACAATACAAATAACAGTGTAACAAAACTTCATACCTTAATTAGTTCATGTCATAGGACCATAAAATATTCCAAGACACAATAAGGAGATAAAGCAATATATACCAGGGCTGTTACACTAATGTTTGAAATGGAACTAGAAGCCCATATTCTTTGAACCTGCAATTTTGTAAATATTGTATTTAACAGTCCAAAGTGCTATTTATTACGCCACAACGCCATCAAACGGATGAAACTTAGAAGTGAAGTCTTAACATTTTAAAAATATAGTTAATGCACCTAAAGAGAAATTGATACGAAAAACTAAAATCCTATTGAAGAACAATCAAAGATAAATTCGAAGGACCAATCAACATAAAATCCATTATTTGACGAATATTGAAAAAAAATTCTTCATCTTCTTTGAAATTCGATAACTGTAAAAGTGATCCGGTTGGTAGGCTCTTGAACATAATTCTGTTAAAATATTGTAGAAAGTTTTCGCAGAAATAATGGGTTAATAAAAATTTTTAAATTCAATACCCATTTTAGTTTGAAGTGCTATATTATTATTTCATTATTATATTATTTGACTTATATTTAAAAAATGTGGATTCTTTAAAAAAAAAACCAACCCCAAATAATCTACAGGTTCGAAAGACCACAAAGAAGACCCTTTTGAAATATAATAAAAAGAAATTTAAAAATAAAGAATTTTAAAAATATAAATTTGAAGGACAAATAAAAAAATCCATTATTTGACCAGTATTAACATAAATTCAGCATCTTCTTTGAAATAACTGAAAAAGCGAATAACCAAAGACATAGTCCTATTGAAAATTTGTAGAAAGCTTTACGTTAAAATAATGGCTTAATAATTAATAATACAAATTAAAAAAATCAACTTAATTTTTGAAATTTTAAACTTAAATTGTTTTAATGTTCGAAGGACCATAAACAAATCTCTATTGGAAAAAAAATTAAACCTAATAAACAAAGAAATATTGGCTTTATTCAATTAAGAAACAAACATAATTTTAAGCCCCAATGAAGAGTATTATAGCCCCTCGTCTTGAAAGGTTATAAAGTTTTCTCTGCTACATCACAAATAAAAATAGAAGTTCTTAATACTTTTTTTAATTTTTTTTTATGTTTTGTATAAGTATAATCATATTTAATCATAAAATTTGTTTTCTTCTTTATATAAATTGTTTAGTTTACAAGACAAATTATGTTTTTTTTTGTTATTGAATAAAAAAAGACATATTTTACTTCTCAAAATTACGAATTGAACTGTAGCCCAAAACGAAGAAAAAATAAAAAATTAAATTGGTTGTATAAAAAATTAATATAATCAATATATGGTAAAAACGATAGATTTTAATCATAAAATGAAGTTAGTGGGGTTATAAAACAAACAAAAAAAAAATAAGTTGAAGATGAAAACTTAAAGTAAAGAGGGTAAAAAGAAACAAAAATGAGTTAAAACGTTCGGGAAAATAAAATAAAAATCTTGAGCTTTAAAAAAGAATTTAAATAGCGAAACCAATTTGTGACAAGTGTAGCATGATTTTATGAAATTGTACTAAAAATAGCATACTTTTATAAAAATTTACTAAAAAATAGTAGCATTTTTGAAAAATTAATTAGAAATAATATTTTTTCTTTAGATCGTATTAAAAATAAAATCTTGAATTTAAAAAAAAGAATTTAAATAGCGAAACCAATTTGTGACCAGTGTAGCATGATTTTATGAAATTGTACTAAAAATAGCATACTTTTATAAAAATTTACTAAAAAAATAGTAGCATTTTTGAAAAATTAATTAGAAATAATATTTCTTCTTTAATCGTATTAAAAATAAAAAAAACTTTTGTACAAACAAATTGTTCAACCAAAATATACCATTTTCTAAAAGGATTTTAAAAACAGAACACTTTCAAAGTGTACTAAAAATTTATTAATTTACAAAACTTTACCAAAGAGAATGTACAAAACTTTACCAAGAGAAACTTTCCAGAGAAAGTTTTTTCTGAAATAGCACCTCGCAAGTTTTATATAAATAAGATCATATTTATAAAATGTACTAAAAGTTACAACCAGTAACCTTTCTCTGCACTAATGATCTAAAAACTACGTCTAACTATCAAAAATTTCAAATCCCTTATTTAGAAGTGTTATTTTTAGAATGAAATTTATTTTTAGTACTTCTTCTAAAATATAACACAATTTTTAGTACAATAACTTTTTATTTTTAGTATAATAACTTTATATATTTTTTTAGTTTTATTACACTTTTTTTCGAAACGAAGATCGTTTTTCTTTATTGAAAAATCATTTTTAGTACCATTTCTTAAAAGGACTGCTATTTTTAGTAACAACCATTTAATTTTTTTGAAAATTCGAAAAATTTTATAAATTTCTTTTAAAATAGCTTTAAAAGATCAAAGAAAATTAAAAAAACAAAACAAGGCAGAGTCAACAAATTTGAAAGCGGTAAAAATACAATTAAATATTTTGTATTAACAACTAATAAGAAGAGGCTGTGGTAGTAGTAGGGTCCAGTATTGACGATAACGCGTTACCGGCGCACTTGAAAACCTGTAGAACCATCTGGTCCACGAGGTAAACGTAATATCGTTTCATTTTGTTGTTGTGGCTGCTGTCTTACAGACGAGGAAGAAACACTACCACCCACAACGGGAGACCAGGTTTGTTGTTTTTTATGTTGTTGTTGCGGTGATTTTTGATATTGTTGTTGTTGTTGATATTTCAAATGCTGCTGCTGTTGAGTTTGTGGTGATGGTGAAGTTGCTGCTGACTGATATTGAGCTGGTTGGCCAATAGCACCCATAGGACCCAGACCCAAGAGTGGTGGCATATTAAATGTGCGACTATTATTATTGTTATTATTGTAGGCAGGTGATTGCGGTTGTTGCTGATTGTAAAAGTAATTTTGTTTTTGCTGCTGCTGTTGTTGCTGATAATTTTGTTGATATTCTTGTTGTTGCTGCAACTGTAGTTTTTGTTGTAACTGTTGTTGTTGTTGCAAAAATGAACTGTCATATTGACTTTCATATGGACTACTTTGTTGTATTTTGGATGAATTATTTTTTGTGGTAGCAGTCACATTTATTGTTGCATTGTTAGATGATTTTAATGTTGTTGGTACTGGTGTTGTTGTTGCTATAGGAGTTGTTGGTGTTGAATTTGGTGCAGAAGTTGTAACGTTTGTTACTATAGCAGCAGCAGCAGCAGATGCAGCATGCGCAGCACTATGATATAGTAGACAATAAACAAAGAAAAGAAAATTATTTAGGATTAATTTTTTTTTTAAAGTATACAAGAAATTATATATTTTAATTAGAAAAATTTGCGAGGAAACATCATTAAACATCTACGACAGTTCCACGTCGTTACCGCATCTGCTCGTGGGAAACCAGTTTAGCCAAAGTATAAACAATTTTCACAAAATTTTCGTGAATTTTCGATATCTCTTTGAACTGACTTTAGATGCCTATTATTTCTGAAGGTTTTTTGAATTGAGAGAAACGATGGACAAGGTTAGGTATAATATACTTAAAAATTATGACATGCAATGTTTCTCGTTGAAAAGTCTTCACCTACGGAATTGATGGATATTTAAATGTCAAAAATGTGTGGTATTCTCATCCTTTCAAAGATTGTTGAACACATTATTAAGGATCAAATAATGTATTATATTGATGGCAATAAACTGCTTCATCCAAGCCAATCTGGTTTTAGGCGGAATTATAGAACTACAACTCTTCTTGTTGCGCTGACTGATTCCATAGGACGTAAGCTTAATGAGAAAAAGTGTGGTGTGTTATTGTCCTTGGATTTATCTAAAAATTTTTATAATGTTGTGCATTCTAGGATCTAAGGCTTTTTATAATGTTGTGCATTCTAGATTTATAACGAAATTATGTAGTTATTTTAATTTTAAAATAAATCTAAATCTACTTGCAAACTTCAAAGCTCATATCTTGAAAATAGGTCGCAGTTTGTCTCGATTGGAGATAGGAATTCTTGTACTTTGGAGGTTATTAGTGGTGTTCCGCAGGGATCGGTAATTGGTCCTATTTTATTTATGATGTATTTGAATGATTTTATTGATGTAATAGATAACCTGGTGGCTATTCAATACACGTTTTTTGTTTTTCTCTCCTTTTTATATTTTGTTTAGTTTATAAACAAAATTCCCGAAATAGATCTATCAACACATTCCTGAAAGATTCAAATAATAAATTTGAAAACAAAAAACTCTATAGATTATTTGTTAGGACAATATCCTAATAAAGAAATATAGAGTATGGCCTCGAACTTGAATAATTTTCATTTTCATTGCACAATTAAAGGTCGAAAAAAACATAATTTTTATTTTTAATAAAAATTATATCAAACTTGAATTACATATAAACATTATTTAAATTGACTTAATTATTATTAATACTAAGTAAGCAATATTATAATATAAATAGCTCTAAGTTTTAATTGAATAAATCAGATTGAGTAAAGCTGCCTGAAAGTCACAATCAAACCAAAAAACCTTTCGCTTATTACTTTTCTAGTTACATGGCGACCGTGACCAAAGTGCTGAAACAAAATAAAAGCACTTGGACACATATTTAGTGACTACAAAGTGCTACATAAATTAAACACTGTAGTCCACTAAATCACGAACACAGGAGCCAATCCAAAGCCGGGATTGAGGAACTGCCTGGCCGAAAGGCAGTTGGGAAAAAAACTTGAAAACCTGGACCTCAAACGCTGACAATACAAGAATACCTCAAGCGGAATAGAAAACCCCCGTAAGAGGAAACTCCAGTCATCCCCGTGACCAAATTAAATTTATTTCATTATTTTTTGTAAAAAATTATTGTAGAATACGAACCATATTTGGCCCTATGGGCTTGGGCTTAAAATGAAAAAAAAACAAAAAAAAAATATATAAAAATTACTTGAAGTTTACAAGAGTTTTTTCATTCATTTTGCTAATAGTTTTTAACTTTCAGATCCAAACGAATACAAAATGGAGTCACAAGACTTGGGAGATGAATTGAGTTTTGAGAACAGTATTAAAAAAACGGTGTAATTTTATGCAGTTTGAGGTACGAACATCACAATTAATTCATTCACAATTATATTTAAAATTGGTTAGCGTATTTCATGAACTGAAAATCTTTGTAAACAGCCCTCCTTGACAAAAAGCCATGTTAATATTTTTAAACTTAAAAATTGTATGAACTTTTTAAAAATAAAATTTCAGTAATTGGTTCAAAATGAATAACGAATATTCGTCCGAATAGTAAAATGAGCCAAATACCGAGTAAAAACTAAACTTTTGTGATAATTCTAAAAAAAAATATTGCACTGGCTAAAAATAAGCTATTATTGACTATGATAGTTAGTTCATAGGCAACCCTTATTATATAATTCTAACCTTCTAAAAAAAATTTTTAAATATGTTCCAATTTATTTGTTAAAAAACAGTGACCGAATATTCGTGACATCTCTAATCAAGAGAAAATCTTCACGACGTACTAAATTGATAAAGTGCAAAAACATATAAATTTTTCATTCCTAGCGAGTACAGCTGCAGTTTTTCCAAATCACCTTTCCGAAAAACGTATATCAAATAAAAGATTTTAATTAGCTTAATGCTAAAATCGAAAAGGCACCAAAAAGGGCTTTAAGGACTTTAGAGTTTATGGAGCAAACAGATGAATTTATCATGCCTTAACATCGGCTAAAAAACTGTATTTTAATTGCAGAGGGGTTGTTATGTAATTTCATTAGAAGAGAAATTCGGTTCGAACAGAATTTTCACATTGAAAATAAAATAAGTGAAAACAAGTTAGACGTTCAAGTAGAGATATCTTTTTGCAAGTTTTAAAATTTTTGAAATTGGAAAAAAAAATTTCGAATCAACTTATAAAATAACCCCCAGAACTAATAATTTTTTTCATATAAAATAATATATAGGACAACTAAGTACATTTTCAGCCAAAAAAGTAATTAAAGTTTAAGTTTATTAAGTATTGTTTTAAACTCATTTCCCACAGGACATTCAGAACTGTATAAAATATGCTTTTTAAACTTACCGTTGTTCCTCATCTTCTGGATTTTTAGCAGAACCCAATATTCTTAATCTTGCCTCAGCATATTCTTGCTCCCGTTGTTGTAAAGTTTTAATTGGTTGTTTCGGACGTATACCATTATTACGGGGTTCTGATGATTGTGTAGGTCTCCTTAATATTTTCACCGTTTGATTTGCTATGGGAGGAGTATAATTGGCAGATTGATATTCATCTACAGGTTGATGTAAAACCATCATAACTGGTTGAAAAGTTGTTGACATGTCATCCAATGGGGATTTGGGTGTTGTCTTAGACGATGGCGTTGTAGAGTCTTGTTGTGTTGAACGTTGCAAGAGTTTCATTTGAGTAGGTTTCGTTGATGACGTAGTGTTGTTAGTAGTTGTGGAAATCAGTTGTGAATTTGTTGTGATTCTTTCACAAATTGAAGCTGAAGTTAATAATTTGTGTCTAGTAGAATTTAACTGAAAAGAAAGTGGGAATACAAACAATTTACTAAATATTACACAAATTGCTATCAGCTTACCACAGCTTCATCAATTTCTTCCCAATTGTCTAGGACATCGTCACCATTGGACATGGCCTTTCACAATTTGCACCACACCAAGTGTTAAATAAAAAATATCTGTGAAATATCTGATTAAACAGTTTTAGTATTGTAATATTCCAACAAAACTTTGAACTGTTTAAAGATTTTAATTTTTCGTCCAACTTATTAACAAAAACTTCTCAAGTTTTTTGGAGAAAACTGAGAATTTTGTTTTCCTTGTTATTCACAGGCCTTCCATAAGTTTGTTGTCCAAAATATCTCTTATTCCTTTTGAAAATTCCTGAGACGTAAGAATTTCTAGCCAAATACCAAAAATAAGTAACAACCTTTAGCACTTTCAGTTCTTTCACCTGCCTATAGTACCGCAGCAATAGTGTTGTCCGTAATAATTGTTATTGTTAAAAGTCTTGATCGTTTCTGTCACCTTTGCCACTTCTTTTGTTGCTGTTGCTTTTTTCTTTTTCGCCCAGCCTTCGTTTTGGTAATTTTTTTTCTCTTCATGCAATAATCGAGCCAGCGTTGCAATATTTCTTTAAAGTTTTTTAAATTATTTTTATGTGAATTTTATATACTTTACAACGATTTCAATAACTCCCTTTAAATTTTAAACAACTCACAATTTTTTTTATTAATTTTGAAAAAATAATTTACACTTCCTTTAAAAAATCTATGCTTGGAAAAGTAAAATGTGTAATGACAACACTGTTGCCAACTCTTGAAATGCTCTAGAAACCGCTACGGCTTAAAGAAATATATTTGTTGGAGCCAGAAAAACGCTCTCCTTATAAAAACAAAGGATTGTGAATTTAAGTTATATAAATTATATTATGAGTACGTGCGATTCATAAAAATTAAAAATTCAGATTTCAAATACTGTAATCCTGCACGGGACGTTACAATACAGACAACCTAACACTCATTTTCATACATCAAAAACAAATCAGCTGATTCGTCACGGAACGTTAAGTACCAAGATATATTTATAAGGTAGTTTAGTAGCCCAGCTGTTTATCTTCCTCTTACCTGGTTTTGACATTTCTTACATGGTTTTGACAGTACAAAGACTGTATCTTGAGTATTTTGAAATGCCAAAACCCTGTTGTTTTTGTATTGTTTGTAGTTGTTTGTTGTAGTTGTTGTTCTAGTTAGACTACCTATATGAATATATCTTGGTTAAGTACAAACTAATTCTGTCTTTATAATTCTCGATTAATTATAATTCTCGATTAAAACACACTTTCTTCCGTTTTGACAATTCGAAAGCGCTGGATTAGCTGGGAAAACGCCAATTTGGATACAGTTGATGACAAATTCGCTTCATTTTATTTATGCTCTCTCTTCTTTTTGGTAATCACTTATTTTCTTTTACTTTGACAGTTCCTCGTGTTTCGTAATTTTGTTTGAACAACTCTGGTCCCTATAAATAGAAGTGTTGCCATCCGTTAGTAATCACAGTATATGGTAGCACTGCTCACAAACTAATTCTCTACATTTGCGAAAATTCCTCCTCAAAATGTATGAATTCTCCGTAAACTTTTCGAAAAATTTTAAATTCTGGAGAAATTCAACGACATATTTTTAATTATTTATTTACATATTTAAAAGTTTTTTATTAGGCTTATATATATTTTAAAAACATTTGTAAATATTTTATTTGAACTTTTAAAACGAACTTGAAACTTATGTAGTTGTATAATTACAATATTAATATAGAATTTTTCGACTTTGTGTTATAATATTACTAGAGTATGGGTACCTTTAGTAAAAATAACTAAATGTAAGATTAAATTACAAGAGCGTATATAGATGAACTAGGAAAAATAGTTCAATTAGGTGAGTAGTTCAATTGAACTAGTTCGTGCACGAACTACAAAAATATAATTTTATCCCCACTTCTTTTCTTTCTAAAAACCCCAACAGCTGTTAGCTACAATTTAGTTTTTTTTATTATTTTTACCTTGAATGTGTCATTAATTAAAGAGCAAATGCTTTAATTGGCAGTCATTTTTAATATATTTTATTTATTATAATCTTTAAAACGCCATACGATATTTGTGTAACTAAAACTCGTCAACTCAGCAAACGCGTCCCCTAAAAAGAAAGTGAACGAATTAAAATGGATTTTTCATCCTTTGCTAAAGCCAGCGACAGTCATGATGCGGATAACAATACAGATTCAGCAACAAAAACTTCAGAAGAATTACACTTTTGGAAACATGTAGAATATATTGAAAATCATGGTAAAGATCAGGATGATTATGAATATTGTATGACGGAATTTCTACGCATGTCTGGCATATATTGGGGTGTCACCGCTTTGGATATAATGAATCAATTAGAACGCCTTGACCGACCATCAATTATTGAGTTTGTGAAACGTTGTCAGTGTCCGACCACTGGAGGTTTTGCCCCTTGTGAAGGCCATGACCCTCATATATTGTATACTTTATCTGCAGTGCAGATATTGTGTATTTATGATGCCTTGCAGGAAATTGATTGTGAAGCCGTAGTTAAATATGTCATTTCATTGCAACAACGTGACGGTAGTTTCTTTGGCGATCGTTGGGGTGAGGTGGACACACGATTTTCTTTTTGTGCCGTAGCCATATTATCATTGTTGAAACGAGATTTATCGTCTACTATTGATGCGGAGAAGGCGGTACAATTTGTGATGTCTTGTTGTAATCAAACAGATGGTGGTTTCGGTTCTAAACCAGGAGCTGAATCACATGCTGGTGAGTTTTTTTTTAAAGCCACATTCACACTTGATAGTAAAACAGGTGTTTATTTTGACCAAACCGTATTTAAGATATTTTTTCCACTCGTTTTGGCAAAACACGTGTTTTGTTATCTAGTCTGAATGCCGTATAAAACTTTCATTTGATCGCTTATATAACACAAAGAAAATTATTACCAATAAAATTTGAAATAAAATGAATTTTCTTTGTAGAATGTTAAACGAGTTTAAAAATATTATGTTTTTCTAATAATTTCCTAAAATTTGTCTTTTCAGGCCTTATCTATTGTTGTGTGGGTTTCTTGTCTTTGACCCAACGTTTACATCTCTTAGATGTGGATAAGTTAGGTTGGTGGTTATGTGAACGTCAATTACCTTCAGGTGGTCTTAATGGTAGACCTGAAAAACTACCGGATGTCTGCTATTCCTGGTGGGTTTTGGCTTCTTTAACTATAATGGGCCGTTTACATTGGATAAGTGCCGAAAAATTAAAACAATTTATATTATCATGTCAAGATAATGAAACTGGTGGTTTTGCTGATCGTACTGGTAATCTACCCGATATATTTCATACTCTCTTTGGCATTGGAGCTTTATCTTTATTGGGATTTGATGGTTTAAAACCCATCAATCCTACTCTTTGTATGCCACAATATGTAATGGATCGTTTAGATATTAAACCACAAATTTTAGAAAAACCTTAAAGGAGTAAGTAAGAAAAACGAATTACAAAATAAAGATGAAAGCTTTATCTAAACAAGAAAGCAAATATCTAATATCTTTCTTAAAATATCTCTATGCACTCTACAAAAACAAATTTGAACTCAAACTCAAACTTTAAACTTGCATTTCTTCTTCTAACGACAGCACTATTTTTTTTTTAATAAACTCATAAAACTATTTTAAAATATATATTTTTTCAATACTCTTTACTTTTTTCCGTTTTATATATTTATCACTTATAGAACAATTATTGTATTTTTTATAGATATTAAAAAAATATTAGCTTTATTATTTTTGCATTTACCTAAATAAGTAAATAGTAAAAAACAAGTTACTTTAATAACTTTTAGTAAAAAAAAAAATATAAAAATTTTATAATAAAAATAACATTGTATTTTAGTTCAAAACCAGAACGGCAGATGGTAAAAAACACTTTGCTTTTTTATATATAAGCCTAGTTGTTAACCATAAATCTGCTAAAGGTCATAAAGGAGCAAATGGGTACCAATTTAAATACCAGTAGCTACCAAAGCGTTCTTTATAAAATAAAAATTCTGGAGAGGATATAAAAACTATACAAATTTTAGGTAAGTTAAAACTTTTATATTAAATTTCCCAGATTCTCAAAAACTAAGATATAAGTAGTAGTGTCCGACCGATCAGTTCGGCCAGAAAATGCATTTGGTCTGTATTCGGTATTTTAAAGCATTATGGACAAATTTGGCGGATGGAAAAATGTTTATTGGGCTGATTAGATGCTATTTTGAGTGTCAAATTTGAAGAAAAGTCTGTAGTTAAGCAATGAATTCACTGTTCGGCCTCAGAAAGTTCGGCCAAATTGAAAATAGTTCGGCGGCCGAACTTTTAACTTTATAGCTAAACTTTGGCTTTTTTCTAAAATTTTATACACAAAATCGAATAAAATCGGCTCAACCAACATGTTTCCAATACCAAAATTTGTCATCATTGCCTCTTAATATCAAAAAAACCGACAAAATATAGTTCTTTGCCGAACTGTTCGGTCGGACAGTAATAAGTAGTGCAATTCTCTAACTTTCTCTAAATGTTATTCACTATTATTACGGTTGTCGTAATCGGATTTGAGAGTTCATTAAAAACACAACTTTTAAAGAAGTTTACAACTGAATTTATCATAAATAACAAACCGATTGTAGAAAATATTTAGGCAGGGATTATTTTCTTTATAGTTTTCAATTTAAGCAAAACCATTTTGTATGAAGTCGGAAACATTTTACTACAAACTCGACAACCGTAATCGGCCGATTGTGTTTTTTTAATTTGTTTGCCTAGATGTACTACAAGTTTTTAATTTGAATATTATTTGCTTTAAAATTTTATAATGTGTAAACCGGACACTTGAATTTGAATTCTTTTTTGAAGGTTTTTATTCTAGGAGTCGATACAGAATTAATTAAAACACTTATTTTTGAAATTTAACAACTTTACTGTCATAAACTACTCATTTTTTTGTACGAAAAAAGAATCATAAACAACAATTTAAAGAAAATTAATAAATTAAAAAAATGGTTCAGAATTGACTCAGAAATGTAACTGAATTTTAATATTTATTGAACAATTCAACAAAGGCCAAAAAAAAAAAAGATTTTTTTTAAGCCGATAGAACTTTTTTGTAATAATAAGTAATTTTTGAATCAAAAAAGAAGTATTTTGGATAAAGCACTTTCATAAAAAAATTTGAAAATTTGAGATTATTTTACAAAAATCTTTAACTTAAACTTCAAACCAATTCTTGTTGATAAGTTGGAAAATAACTTAACGGCTTTTCTTAAAATTACCAAATTTTGACGATAATAAGTTACAGAATCGCACTACAGATTTTTTAATTGTTTTTTTTTTTTCAGATTGTAAGAAATCCTATAGCTATTTATTAAATTAATTACTTTTAATAGTTTTTTTCTACGAATTTCAATTATATTTATTATTTTATTTAATTGTACTACATAACAAAGTATACAAAAAAAATAATTTATCTAAATTTAAACAAAAAAATAAACTATGTACAACATAGTTTTCTTTTTTCTAAAAAGTGGAAAAAAAGTTAATCACAAAATGGGGTGCTGTGGAAAACCAAAAAATAATACAAGTAATAATATCTGGCCATAAATAAGGAAAACAAGCTAATATTCTAAGGCACTATTGTATATAATTTTGAATATACAGTATTTTTCGGTTATAGTTACATTGGCATCGTCCATTTAGCGATATAATCCACTTTTTACGTTTTTATTGGCATCTTAAATCAATATAAGTACGAAATAGGTAACTAAAAATAAAATTATATGCAAATAATTTAAGTTATAGTTACAATGAAAACAATTCTCAAAATAATTCGGAAATCTAAAAATTTTAAAGTTCTAAATTATTCAAAAATTTCAGATGCTGAAACGAAAATCGAAATCAGAGAATTGAGGTAAAGCTTTTCAAACATCTTCTCTTTATTCCAACTTTTTCACCCGTTATAATAATAACTAAATTTTATATAGTCACATTAATTGATGACTATATCCGAAGTCATTTATGTGCAACGAAATGCCGTATATAAATAGTAGGCTTATAGACACATTAGCGATATAGTCCACAATGTGTGTGCAACTAAGAGATGTGAATATAAGCGAAAAGTACTGTATACTAAAAACAGGTTGGGATAGTTAAAAAAAAAATCTATTAATTAAGAATTAAATTTATCATCACTAGTTAAAACATTATAGGCACAGCCTAAAGCCCACGAAATTTCATGGCCATCTATTTTTTGTATAGCTGGAAAAAGACAAAAAAATAATTAAAAAATAATATAAATTTAAAAACTCCAATAATACCTTAATTTTTTTGCCTTCTCCCAAACCAAATCCTTCATGTAATAGCACCGATATGTAGGTTAGATCAAAGCACATAAATGGCTGTTCATCATTGGGTATAGCACAAACTTCTTGGGCTTTTTTGCGAAAAGCTTCTACAGTAATTTCACCACCAGCAAAGGGATCTATTAAACCCGATTCTGTAGCTCTTTCAAAATAATAACTAAAAGCAGCTATGGTATGTTGCTTTAGAGTAAATGGTTTGGGTTTAACCAAAGGCATTACTTTACTTTTAACCAAATCCAAACAACTTTCAAAATCTACTATCGGATTTTCTTGTGTTGATTTAGCATGTTCTTTGCCCGATACTTGATAGGCCACATTACCATAAATCCAAGTTCTATTGGATATAATCGGATTAACACAAATTGAATAAATATTTGTTTCTTCTGTAGCATGACCTTTCGTAAAAACAGCATGTCGGGCAGCCATTAAACCCAAACCCAAATAGGAATGAGTGAAAACATTAATTTTCTTATGCAATGTATTAACTTCATGCATATATTTCTCATATACAGGCACCTGTTCCGGATCTGTGGGTGAAAATGTCACTTGTGTACTACCACCACCCAAATCTAAAGCAGCCGCTTGATTAGTTTTCGATAATCTGCCCAAGAGAAAATTAACGGTAAACCAAGAAAATATACCCTCATCAGTACCATCCATAATTTCAACTGCATCCATATCTACACTAAATTCTGATTTAGTGAAAAGATCTCTAACGGCATTTAAAAGATTTTCAGCTTTGCTGTGTGGCAATAAACGCAAACCAGCTGTGGCTTTTAGCACTAACGGTGTGGAAGCCCATTTATCTTTGGGTATAAAAGCTCTAGCCTCATCTAATAATAATTTAATGGAATGGGCTCCCTTATCGGGTGCATCTGCAAAAGATGATAAGCCTGGTTTACGTTCTTTAAAAAGTTCATCGGATAAAACTAATTTATTGTCTGAAATGAGAAAGAGAAACAGGTAAACAATTTTTATAAAAAAAAGAAGGAGTAAAAAAAGTTGAAAGTCGGGCATGCCAACAAAAGTGAAAGTCAAAAAGTGTGCTTGAATATTTATCTTTAAATTTGTATACAATTTTAAAATCATTACTACATTTTGATTTTGCCTAACATTAGGTGTACAACATTACAGTTCGTCAGAATAGTATAAATTTTTTTTTTATTTTGGGATATCATCACTTTTTGAAATAGTTTTTCATTAATATAAAAAATGGCGATACTGCGAAAAGGGATGTATTTATATTTAATTTGAATTCACTATTCGATTCTACACCGACAATTATTTAAGAAAATTTAGTTTAGTAGACCTGTCAATAGTTTAGACCTGGCATTGCATTAGCGGATGAAGCAATTTTTTATAATAACATTGCACTGTTTTATTGTTAACAATACAACCATCTTGCTCACGTCATAATTTATGATAAAAGAACAACAAATAAACCTTTTCAGCTTTACTATTATCTTTTGCAAAATGTATATTTTTGTTAAAATCTACTTTTTTAAAATAAAGTTTTTTTCAAGTTTGAAACAAAATTTTGCGATATATTTTAAATATTTTGTATGGTACGAAATTAAAAAAAAATAGTCGACGTTTTGATTTAAAATCGGCTTTTTCTGTTTAATAGTTGGGAATACTGTGGTTAACGCCTTTGTTTTAATTTTATAAAATTTAAAATTTATATGTTTAAAAATTGCAGAGTACAAATATACTTGTACTACTCTAAATTTGATCAAAATAATTTCGAAGAAAAGATTTAGCACTTTCGCTCGCTGTCTTCTACATTTAAATAAGTTTGATTTCAGGCCT
This sequence comes from Delia radicum, assembly GCA_021234595.1. Taxonomy (NCBI): domain Eukaryota; kingdom Metazoa; phylum Arthropoda; class Insecta; order Diptera; family Anthomyiidae; genus Delia; species Delia radicum. Next base: position 235,097,689 of record CM037854.1, read on the forward strand.
ACGATGATTCGCAAAAGACATTTCATTATTGTTTTTTTCAGCTCCGTTAAATTATAAAAAAAAAGAAAACATGAAAGGGCTCTTTAGAAAGGAGATCTGATTACTTTTTAATATCAACATTAACATTTTCAGTTATTTTTAAAATTAGTAGAGAAAATTTTAGAAATCCGTCGTAAAAAAAAACGGCTTTCGAACCGGTTTTAAATTAAAAAAAGCCTTAAACCGTGTTTTCAAAAAGGTCAAATATTTGACAACCCAACAAACTAAACTAAAAAAAAAACTTTTACGGCCTGGTTTATTAATTGTATACATGAATCCGCTAGAAAATTTTCAAAACGAAATTTAGGTATTAAAATATTGGAAAGATTTCTCCTATTTTTTCCAATATGGTGTTTTTAAGATGTACTTTCTTAAAAAACAGATAAATGAAATGAATACATTAGGGCGGGTCGATTTAAAAAATCGCTCAACGTTCAAGGAAAATCGTATTCTAGGGATCAAAATAAGGAACTTTGCTGAATTCTGATGTCCCGACTTTTGACCCATAGGGTCAAATTTTGAAAAAGCACACTTTGATATTTCAGAAAGTAGGAGGAATCTCTCCAAGATTATGGGATTTACTTCTTCTCCGGGAGACGCGCTAGCAGATTAATGCATAAATCATCATTCTAGGTGACCGTTAAGGGTTTAAAATTTAAGTTGAAAGAGAGCCTTTTTAACCGTGTTTTTATAGCAAAATGTACAAATCTCGGGATAGAGATATTTCAGAAAGTAGGTCTTTCCAAGATTAGGGTCTCTATTTCTTTTCCGGAAGACGCTCTAGCAGATGCATGTATAAATTATATTCGATTGGGGTTGGATTCGATTGGGGCACTCTAAATGGGTCAAAGTGGAATTTTTCAAAATTTGGCCCTACGGGTCAAAAGTCGGGACATCAGAATTCGTTTTAGAGGTATGGTTCCTTCGGCAAAGTTTCTTATTTTGATCCCTAGAATACGATTTTCCTTGAACGTTGAGCGATTTTTTTGCCTCCATACAAATCGACCCGGCCTAGTATACATGAATCAGCTAGTAATTTTTCCGAACAATAATTTGGCATTGAAATCTTGAAAAGATTCCTTCTACTTTATTCAAAATGACCATTTTTGTAATATCTTCTACGAATCAAATTACAAAACAAGACAAATATAAAGCCCCCTAAATAAAAAAAAAAAAAACGCTTACTGCCCGGATAATGAAAATTTATAAAGGTTTCCGCTAGAAAATTTCCTGGACTACAATTAGGTACTAAAATGTTGGAAGTCTTTGTCCTAATTTTTCCAATATGGTTTTTTTAGAATACCCTTTCTCAAAACCAGGTCTACAATTTATTATGGTCTAAACATGGATTAATTTTAATGAAAATGAATAGGCTTCATTCAACTCTGGGCCGATATAGATTAACGTATTTCATTAAGAAATCTTAATACTTTTTAATGTTGCAACCATCAACACTTACTCATTATAGTGATGTAGGGGGGTATAAATATTTAAAATCAAAATGTTAAATATCTAAATTATGTATTTTCAGGAAATTTTCTTCAAACTTTGAAAACTAAACCGTTAATAGATTTTTGTGCTTACCTATAAAACTACGATCAAATTTATAAGCCAATACACGACTACCCGTTGAACCAGCATCTATAATCACAGCATATTGATTTTTATTGTAACCCAATTTGGACGCTAATTGTACTAAAAGTGGACTGGTGGTATCAATATATAAACCTAAAATAGAACACAAAAATATACAATTAACATAAATGTGTAACTGCATCATATTAACAAATTAACAACATCTTACCAAATCCTACTAATAAAAGAACTACTGATATAATCAAACAGAAAAAGGAAAATTTTAGACCTCTAGGTAAACCACCGGAAGCGGAAGTGCTACTGGTTTTGCGACGAGTGGAACTGGTAACATTAGATTTATCATCATTGGTGCTTAGCTGTAAGTAAAAAAATTTACAAAAAAAAAAAAAAATTAATATTTTTAACAAAAAATACTATATAAAATTTTCATTTGCCAGCATCCTACCAATACGTAGTCAAATTTCATATTAAAATCTTATAGGTATTTCCCGTTCAATTTTCTTTCGTCTATTAGAAGTGCTTGCTTATAAATTCTTTGAACACATTTTTTTATTTTATTTTTTTAAAAGCGATTTGTTTTTCGTTTTTATTTCATTTTATTTGCGTGAATATACCACGTCAATTATACTTTTGGTTATTTTTTTCTATTATAGAAATCTACTGCGGTATATTATGACAAACTTTTAGATTTTTTGTTGTTAAAGTTTTTTTTTTGACGTTGAAAGATAATAAACTTCTGTTTCATAAGTCAAAGTGTTTCAATTAGGAGGAAAATTAAGAGAACGTCAATGTGTTAAAGAGAGTGAGAGGAAAAACTAAGCTTATATTTTAGAGATGCCAACTTGGCTTGCATACAAATTTATTCTTGATTATAATTTTATAAAAAAAAAAATACTCAATTTAAATTCTGTAGACGTCGTTTGTTAACTAAAAATAACAAATATTTAATTATTAAAAATAAATAAAAAAAAATAGATCTTATCTAGCAATATTTTATAAATAAAAAATAAGTTTGGATGCTAAAATGGCAAGCTTGATGCCAACATTTTTATAACTTTTTGTAAAAGTTAACACAGGCCGATGAAATTTGAAAAAAGTCAAGACCCTGAGACTGGATTACTTTTCTTAAGCTTTAAGGTGCACTGAATGTTACCCTCAAATCAGGTTTTCAAGAAAACTTAACCTAAATTTAAGAAAAACTCGGTATTTCGCTATATTCGCGTCGTTATATATAGCGAATTAAGTTTTATTTACAAAAATTATTCTCAACTGCAGGTCTTAACCTTTCTTAACCCATTCCTGCATATTGGCAGGAATGGGTTAAGAAAGCTAAAGCCAGGTAAGAGTTGCATCAAATTGATTTTTACATGTAGGTGGAGAAAGGATAAAAATACTTTAGGAAAATGTTGGTGTAAAATTGGTGGTTGTTACATATTCTGAAAAAAATGGAAAGAAAGAATTGAAATTGGCTCTGAAAATTGGAGAAGCGACACACCGGAAAACTTTATTGTTGGCTAATAGTGTTAGGTATTCTTTAAAGTGCAAAAAATTTGAAGCTGGGTAGGACCACTCACTTGGGCTACAGGTATGATTTCATGACATGACCATTAAAATACGTATTTTACAGTTTTATGAAGTAACCTTCCTTGAAATATCGATTATTTTCAAGTAAAAATGAAGAGTTTTACATGAAAGAGCATAACAAAATAATTTAATTAAAAAACCACAGAGGAATTATTTTATATCAGTGGTTAATTCATTAGCCCCAAGTCAGTGGTTAATTCATTAGCCTTAAGTAAAGAATGAGTGAAATTTCATCGATATTGGACAATGGAATCGGCGGTTAGGCATTAATGGGTTAAACTATATTTATACTGATCCCCAAAATACGCATTTTTGTGTGTTTTCAAGTTTTCAGCGGCTCAATAAGAAAAAAAGCTTACACCTGAATTTTAAAGCTATAGGTAGTACTTTCAGATGAAATAAAACATTTTGTAAATAAAGCTTATAATGCGCCATGTTATAACGTCTCGAATATGGCGAAAAACCCGGTTTTCTTTTAATTTAGGATGAGGTATCTCAAAACTCTCATACGACGGATAAATACTGAGATCAGATCCGAATTTAGAGTACCTAACATTTAAAACAGTATACTTTGGTATCAGGGTTCAAAAAAATTGTTGGCCTGTGTAATATTGGTTAAAGCCTGCACTAGAAACTAGTAAAAACTATCATACAAACAAAACCACTGTTCATCTTTCGATTACAATAAAAATTTGTATTCACTATTCCAAACCAAACTCCAGTTGTTACATTTTCACGCGTTAAAGGTACAATGAAACTATCTGCTTTTTATTAGCAAACTATGAGTATCTTGATAACACACTTAAAAGGGTTTGACAGTAGAATCCACTGAAAATTACAGTTAAAACAACTGTTAATTCAGTTAAAACGGTGAAAAAGGTAATTACCTTTAAAATAACTAAAAATTAATTTATTTTTAACTGTTGAAAATCAACTAAATAACAAATGCAGTAAAAATAACTAACAATGTCTTAAAAATAACTGAACATTTTTTACTACAAAAATTGTGAAACAGCAGTAAACACTGGTAAAAATTACTTTTTCTTATGTTTTTTCATGTAGTAACTGTAAAACTTTTTTGGGTCCGTTGTTTTTTAAATACCTGTATACTACAATAAAGAGTTTGTTGAGGTTTGGTGAGGAGTTCTTTTGATCTAATGAGAACTTTTTTCGGTTTATATTAAGCTTTTTTTCAGAAAATACACTCAGGGAACTTCTGCTTTAAAAATATATAGTTGTTTGGGTTGTAATACAGTTTCTTTATTTTTAATGTAAATGTCAGTCGTTTGTAGAACAAATTACATTTTTTACTAATCTTGTAGTTCATTTAAAAAAACAACTATGTGTTCTTTACTTACATAGTTATTCTAAGTGTAGTACCCAAAAATGGGTATCAAAGGAACGGAATTTTAAAAACCTTTTTAATAAAACACACAAGCTTGATGAAATTCAGTATCGTGAAAAATATAATTCCTTATGTTTTTTTTTCGTGAAATCAAAACGAGTTGTTATACGATTTTTGTAGGACAAATTTGTAAATATTTTTTTTTTGTTATTTTTAAACTTTGGAAATATTGTCTGCAAATACATATATCTAGAAGTTACAAACGTGCTTACGATTTGTTTAATCAGATGGTCAATTCCGTTTGTTAACGAAGCTGTAAAGTGATAATTACTGAAATTTATTAAAATAATTTTCTAATTCTAATGAAGCTTTTTCATTGCGTTTTTTTACTGCAATTTTTTATTATAAAGGGCGAGTAAATTTTCTAAATATAACCAGAGTTTAACTTTAATCACAGATATTATAATCAATATTTGACATTCATAACTAGGTAGCAGGTCTAAATCCCATTCTTTTCTCGAAAATCTGAACTTAAGTTATTTTGTTTTACAAAGGACAAACGTAATTATATTTTCTTTTTCGGTAAGTTGCGGCTAACCTAGTATTTGAAAGTAATTAGTTTTCATTTCGTCATATTTTATGAAATATAAAGTCATTTATTGATTATTATTTTTAAATAATTGATAAGAATAACCATGTCTTGGTGTATTACCAATTTTAATTTCAAAAGTTAAAATGAAATGTAGTGTGAGAAAGTTAACATGTGCTCAACAAAATATTTTAAACTAGCATTTTTATAATGTACATCTAGGTTATTTATATATGTACATATTACTTGCCCAGATAAGTAGCATTCACACATTTGTTTTTGCAAATCATTCAAAGTTTATTCAGATAAGACATTTATATTTAAGTCAATTAAATATTTGTTAAATAATACTGCAAATTGTTTTTGTTTATTTTTGTAAGCATGCTATTAGCCACTTAAAAGTTGTTTATGATAGTGTAATCAGTTCCATTTTAAAATTTTTTATCACAAATTACATAAAAAAAATATCAAATATAATAGACAAGATAAGATATTTTTTTAATTTTTTGCATTAAAGAAAGAATTTTCTATTATTCACTTTTTTAATTTTCATACAACTTATTTTTTAATAATCTACTTTTAGTTTAATTAGCATTCTATTTATATTGAAATTCTGCTTCGGTTTGCCCTCACCCAATATATAATTATTTTAATTCACTTAAAAATGAGGGCAATTTAATGTTTTCTTTTTTTTCTGGTTTCTAAAAATGTTGGCTAATTAACAAATTAGCTCATTTTATATTAAAAAATCGAAATAAAAAACATGTGAATTTTCAAATATATAATCAATATCAAAGCAATTGATTTAGTAATTAATGTAGAAAAAAAAAATTGGCAAATCGATACAAATTACAATTTTTTTTTATTAAAACCTCGTGAAAAACTATTATTGTTTTCTGAATTTTCTCATTTATTATTGTACCCATTAAAAATGTCTGTTTGTCTATTTGGGTGTTACTAAATATAATCTTTGTAGCATACACTGTTAGAATTATCCTTCATGATATTAATGAAACAATATCATAGAATTTTTTCGTAGATTCAATGAAGAATTTCATTATATCCAAGAAATTTTATTAATATTAAGAAATTTTTCATAAACTTTTTTTCATAAAAGTTCATAATTTGAAAAAAAAATAAAATTCATTCGATTTCATTAATTATCTCTTCATAAATTTAAGGAACATTTTCTTTAGAGCTATAAAATTATTCCAAATGTTTTCTTTTTCTATAAATAGAAGATCTAAGCAAAAAATCATTGATATCATGCAGAGAATTCTCTCAGTGTAAATTACTAAAAAAATCAGAGTTTACTACAAAAATACTATTTTGGTAGTTGTTTATAACAGTATCAAAAGTAACTGTTTTCGAAAACTGTTCCAAAGAGACAGTATATTCCTTGATGTTTTTAAAAATAACTGTCATAATACTTGTTTTGTAGCTTTCTATTGTAAAATAAATGTAATTACAGTTAAAAATAACAAATACGGAATACTACACTAAAAAAAAAGTTTGTAAAAAAAGTTAGTAAAAGAGTTTTCAATCTCACTTTATTTACTATTATTCAAATACAAATTTTTAGTAGAAAGTTATTTTGTAGAAACATTTTGCTATTCTTGTTTCACAAATTACTAATTTTTTTTATAAATTTAACTAACTTAATTTGACTAACTTTTGAAACAGGATATAATAATATACTATTTAAGCTAAAAATTTTTTGTTCGGAAAACGACTTGAACTTTATTTATGCACTTAAATATTAACTACACTCTGGGAAAAAAGTTTCATCATATTGATGAAAATGTTTCATAAATCGTTTGTCTTCAATTATTCATCATATTTATGAAGCTTACACTTTTAAATTGAAAACAAATGTTTCATACATACACTCACAATATTTTTTCCGTAAAGACTACTGAATATACACATTAAATTAACTGAAAATCAGTTAAAAACAGGACTTCGTACTTTTCGTTTAAAACAATTTTATTTTTTTTATTTATTTTTTTTTTTTTAAAAGAGAGTCAACACTCAGGAAATACTTCCTATATTTAGTGTGTTGCTTTCTTTGGATAGGGATAGTATGGGGAAAGATGAAGGGCTTCAGACATGGCAACACTGTAATTGCGCGAGATGATAAGTCTTAGAACAGTTGTTGCTCGCCGCCTGATGGAGAGTTGGCGAACTTATTGAAGCTTTTTGGTTCATAGCCCTGATTCATTATTTTACTTCGGTGGGGTTAATTGCTATTCGAACACCGAAGGTGGACATTGCGATACGTATGAGGAATAGAAAAAACTCATGCATATTATTTTGATGTTGCCGGCACCGGGGATCGAACCCGGGACCTTCTGTGTAAAAGTCCAACTTTTTCAACTGTTGAAAAATTAATTGACAAAATCCATAAAAACAATAAATTGTTTTCGTTTATTTCAATACTCAATATAATATAACAACTTTTTTTTTTAAAACGAAAATTTTAACTGAATATTTTAACTACTACGGAAGGTCCGTTTTTTTGTTTATTTTTTATGTTGAATAACAGACAGAATTGTTAAAAATATATTTCTTTGTTAATTTAACTGTATATTCCATTGAAACAACTTTACCGATTAAACTTTTAAATAACTGTTGATTTTTTATGGAAAAGTTCTTGTGAGTGTATTCATAAAAAAGTTTCATAATTCTGTTCAAGTTTAATTAATTTCATTTATTGTTGATAAGTTAAGACCAAAAATATTTTTTTTATTTTTTATTACAAAATTTTTTTAATAAATTTTGGTAATTTTTACTATTTTTACTACTTTTACTTCAATAAATCACGCTTTGATGAAATTATCCAAACGATCTGCTGCCTAATATTAGAAAATTCTCTGTAACAATTGAACAGTTCATGCGAATAGACCACTTTTTCGCAAACACATTTTTTTTGCATAAATGCATTTTATTAGCAGAGCCCTACAATCCTATGCAGAAATTTTGGGGAAATTTTGACTTTTAAGGCTAAAAAAATGACTTTGAAAGTGCAATAATTCGTATATTTTTATATTTTTGTTTAAATTGGGAGTGAACTAACGCACAATTTTGATTAAATACAACACAAAAACATACAAAAATTTTACTTTCGGTAACAAAAATTTTACCGTTCTTGAGTTAGAAGACTTTAAAGTGTGGAAAGCAAAAACGGAGAATATCCATCCTTAACAAAATATTATATAAAAATTATTTAGCTGCGAGTTTAAACTTGATATTAGCTAAAATTTGAAGATGTTCCTAATTGTCCTTAAAGTGTTACAAACAAATACCAACCATAGTTCGTCAAGTTTTGCAAGTCTCATGAAAACGTAGTTAAAATCTGCTGCAAAATAACACATTTTTATTCAAATTTCAATACATTTTTTTGGATATTCGCCCTTTTTCCATTTAAGCAAAATTTGAAGTCCAATTTTTGTTTGGCAAGTTCTCTTTCGAATACCTTACTAAAATTTTGTATATAGGTAAATGTGACTTAAATATTTAAGCTAATACCAAAAAGATGACAAAAATATTGGTAGCGATTCCTATTCTCACTTTCACCATTCACCTCAGTTTTCGAACCCCATTTTCTCTCAAATAATACAAAATTATAAATTTTTATTTTCCAATCGTCTTTACAATAAACAAATACTGAAAAATCAGAAATCAAAATGGGACATATAATTAATACACGGAAACTAATGCGATTCGAAAATTGAGGTGAATGGTGAAGGTGAGGTTAAGAATCGCTATCATTATTTTTTAACCGTTTCCTGTGTTTTTATTGTCCCCTGTAAAATTCTACAAATGGTCTATTCGTCTTTATTCGCATGAACTGTTCAATTACTGTTTTTTTCTGAAACTTTTACAGACTTATTTATTTGAGTGTACGCTCAGAACTGCCATAGTTTTTTTTATAGAAAAACAAATGTAATTACAGTTAAAAATAACTACTAATTACTTAATTACTACGCACACAACAGTCATTTATTAGCTGCCAAACTTTTTTGAGTGCAGTTCTAGTTTTAAAAAATTTGGGCTCCGAATTTAAAATGTTATAAAAGTAATGGAAATTAAATTTCGCTTGTTCACTTCATTTTGTGATTTTTTTTTAGTTCTTTCATTTTTGAAGCTATAATTAGATTTCCATCACATTATAAAGGGTCCGCCATCTATTGTTTTTTTTTTTAACTAGTGCTTACTTCGTGAATGGTAACACTTAGCTCATGTCTGATTTGACAGATAATTAGTTTAATCCTTCCGCTGAACGAATATGGTCCGTATGTTCGTTATCTTGTGAAAAAAGTGAAAGAAACTGGCATCCTCATCGATAAACCAAAGCGTGAAAAGCCAAAAACAGTGCGTACACCCGAGAGTATTGCTGCTGTGGCAGAAAGTGTGCGTGAAGCGCCATCAACATCAATTCACCGTCGTTCTCAACAATTGAACATTTCGGAGACATCATTGAGACGAATTTTGCATAAAGACCTTGGTATGACGCCATACAAAGTCCAATTGGTTCAGGAGTTAATACATTAATATTTAATGTACATTGAAATCTTCTTTTAATTGCAATTCGAGCATAATCTAAAGGCAGATGTAGACAAAAAGGTATTTACAATTCGACCACTCCTACAATTTTTTTGTTTTACCTGTTGTAACTTAACTTGACAATATTATTTAAATGTAAATAAAAAATTTAGTTTTAGAATTTTTAAATTTGTTGTCTAAAACAAACCCCTCTTCTTACTCACCATACGTTTGCGTACATCTGTCTTCGTCATTTTTTATTTTAATTATTTAATTTCTTTTCTTTAATTTGTCTACTTTGTACTAACTAATTAGTTTTTTTACTTATCGGGTCAAGTAAATATTTTTTATTATATAAAAAGTTTTAATATTTTTTAAAAAACTTGATATGTTTTGTACTCAAATTTTGTCTAATTTGCAGTTCATTAATTTAGAAAAGAATAAAATTTCCGGCTTTTTTATATAAAAAAAAAACAACAAGTCACAATACGTCAGCGTTTTTACATTTGTATTTTACTATTTCTCTTTTTCCAATTAAATCACTACACAACAAACTAAAACAACCTCAACTAAGAAAAATTAAAGTGAAACTAAACTATAGTTGTTGAATGTAAATCGCTTTTTGTGTTTTTAGCGCGTACAGCGCTGCCAACTTTGACGATTTGTCTCCATTTTGACGATTTTTGATGTGAAATATGATAAAATGATGATTGACGTTTTCAAAAAATGTATTGTATGGAAAATGACGATTTATAAAAATTTGCAATGTTTATAGAATTTTTAAATGTTTTAATTTATTTCTCTAAAATTTACTGACAAAATTTGATAAGGTTTTTTTTTTTATATAAAACATCTAAGGAAAATGAGATAAAATTGAATAAAAATTCTTCATTTACCCATTTAATGATCAACTAAATATAAACTCTCATCATTTTGATAGGTTTATTTTAATTTTTATTAAAAAATAACGAATCTGAATGGATTTTTTTATATATTTTACAAAGGCAAATCCAAAATCTTTGTTTTTTAATAATTTAAATCATTTAGCTTCAAAATCACTGATAAAAGAGTGATATTCTACATTTTTGATTGTTGGTAAATCAATATTTTTCTTTTATTCCCTTTTTATTGTATGTATGCCCAAATATTGTGAAACCAAATATCGAGAAAAAAAATTTAAAAATCAAAATAATTTTGCAGATTTTAAAATAAGTCAGTAATTTTAAAATTCTATTCCCCGAAATTTGTATTGGGATTTGTGTTTTTAAGACTCAGAGTCGTTTGTAAAGGAACTAATAAAAAAGAACATTAAAATTGTGAAATAATTACAATTAAAGTGATTAAAACGAAGTTGTGAGTAAAATTTTATTTTTTTTATTGCAATAAACGATTTTTTTGACGATTTCTCATTCTCAAAATGACGATTTTGAAGAGTTTTTTAACAAAATTTGACGATTTTTGCACAAATTGGGTTGGCAGCACTGAGCGCGTATGAAATTTTAAAGGGGTTAAATTAAAGAGTTTTTCAAAATAAAAGAGAAATTGCTAATATAATATTTCCCTGAAAACTGTTTAAAAATTCCTTTCAGTATTAAAAAAAAAAAAAGTTAAATAAAAAATATAGCATACGAAGTTGGCTTTGTAACCAAAAGTTACTGAGTTCAATTCCTGGCTAGAGCGATCATCAAAAATATATCAAAAAATAATTCTCAAATTTTTTATTAAAAACTAAAATCGACATTTCTGTAGTACAGATGTAACAAACCCCCGATATTTAAATGCGATTTAAATTATTAAAAAATAATGTATACTGATTGTATCAGACGGATTTTTCGAACAGTAACTTTCAAATGTTAATATTGTTTGATTAATTTTGTGTTACTATATGGAAAATATGGGCTAATTTTAAAAATCTATTTTTTGTAAATAGCAGTAATATTGCAAGCGTCGGAAACCCTATATAAAGAGAGTACTGCTTAAATATGAGAAAAAGTAAATTTATTTAAGGAGAGTGTAAGAGAATGGTGGAAAACTAAACAACGTTATGAAACGATTTGGGAAGCAACCAAAACACTCTGCAGAGTTGTATTTTCCACAGTGCTGCCACTTGTGTAATTACACAAATTTTGGCTTCTGTACGTTCAAAAAATTTCAACAGTTGAAGCTACTGAAAACGACAGTTAAAACAACTGAAAATTCAGTTTAAAAGGCGACAAAGTTAATTACAAAGAATTTAGTTATGTTTAACTGTAACACAACTTACACATGCAGTAAAAATAACTATAAAAATGTTTAATTCATAAAAACTACTTTATTTTTCGGCATTTAAAAAAAAAATTTCAATAAAAAAAAATATTTTTACCAGTCAAAATTTCTAAGTAAAGTTAGAATTTTTTAAAATTGTTGCCAATTAGAGTTGTCAACTATAATTGCTCAGATTTATAAGCTCCTCTGCTGCTGTTTGAAATCAAAAATAAAAACGTATTAATTTTCTGCATAATTTTATTTTTTTTTACAAAAACGGAAAAAGTACATGTTGAACGAAACATTTTTCTATTTCTAAGCTTGTTTGTATGTCTTTATTGAAACCACATATCAATTTTATTACGCCGGACTTCCTTATATTTTAAAATATTTTTTTTTTTAAAGTGCTTTAAAAAATCCAAATATACTGCTTTTACAGATATTTTTTCGGTATTTTCAAATTTTATTTTCAATAAAAAAATTAATTTTTTTCTTTTAATTAAAATCAAACTTTGTATTTCCTACATCCTATTTAAAATGCAAAGTCAAATTTCCTTACGGTATTCCAGTTATTACGCTTTTATGCATTGATATACAATGAAATTTTGCAAACCATGAACATAGCAATAATAACAAATATAAATTAAATGAGAATGTTTAAAAACTCAAAATAATCTTCTATTTTGAAAAAACTAACAAAAATTAACTGTTTAATGCAAAATTACTGTTTTGGTAGTTGCTTAGTAAAATACTAAAATAACTACACAAAGCAACTGTTACAGGGGTACAGTATTGTTCTTTAGTTAGTTTTGAATTAACTATCCAAAACGGTCGTTTTCCATTTTCTCATATAAAAATGATTATAATAACAGTTAGAACAACTACTGCTGTTTACTACCCGAATGACCTACATGCAGTTATTGTAAGAATACTCTGAGAGTATTTATTTAAACTCGTATTACAAAACAAGAGCATTTTAAATATATATACACAAGGAGCATGGACCGCTTAAATGGACTATGAACCATAACATGACATCGAACGCTTTGAATGAATGAGCGTTAATCAACAATTAAAAACACATGCATATGCAACCAATTGATTACATTCATATATTTTATAATAGCTCGTACATGAGAATTTATTTAATTCAGCCTTACTCTGATTTGTATAGTATAGCTTTTATAACTACGAGGGGTATAATCATATTACCATTCCCTTTGTAACACATCGAAATACTGATTGAATATTCCATCTTGTGAAATTTTCAAAGTGTCTTACGCTGTTTGGGATTCTAAATTTGTGAAATCAGGCCGACAGAAGCAAAATTTTCTATCTCATTTTCGCTAGAGAAAGAAAAAACCTCAAAATAACTCAATCTATACTAATATTATAAAGAGGTAATGTTTGTATGTTTGTTTGTTTGTAGAAAGTAATCTCCGTAACTAATCATACGATTTCTAAATTTTTTTTTACCAATATTTAATTTGGTCCTCCAGGATGGACATAGGCTATATATATTTCAAGTGGGCGTGGCACCTCCCACATAAATTGAATAACATCATATATCTTGGCTATTGTGATAGCAAGAGTTTTGAAACATTGCAGTATCCCATATGTTACTGATTTGAATAATCAGGAAAAAAATGGGCGGGATCGGACCAGTGGGAGTGGCAGCTCCCATACAAAGTAAATATTTAATATCATATATCTACAGTACTATAATAACCATAGTCTTAGAAATTTGTGCACGTTGATTATTTGTTAATGTGAATAGTCATGGGAAAAATGTGCGTGATCGGACCAGTGGGCGTGTCAGCTCCCATACAAAGTAAATATTTAATATCATATATCTACAGTTCTATAATATCCAGAGTCTTAGAAATTTGTGCACGTTGATTATATTATGAATAGTCATGGGAAAATTGGGCGGGATCATACTAGTGGGCGTGGCAGCTCCAATACAAAGTGATTATTTAGCTTATATACAAAATTAATATTAATATTAAATATCTAGGGTTCTATATAAGCTATATAGCCTTCAAATTTTGTACGAGTCCATCAATTACAAATATTAGTAGTCGTACTGAAAATGGGCGGAATGGGATAAATGGGCGTGGTACCAAAAGCAAAAAACAAATAAGCATTAAAATAAATTATCACATTCAAGACTTTTTGCAAGCTTATTTAATAATGTTTTAAAAATTGTTTTAGCGTTCCTCATAGTCCTAGAATAAATAAAAAAGGTAAAGAAGTAAACAATAAATTTTATTATATGGTTTTAAGTAACAATTCATGTTTTACAGGTACACTTAACATAAAAAATATATTATTATTTGCGTAAAAGAAATTTATTGATTTAAAGAATTAATTACAATTACAATTTGAAGGCAAAACAAAGTTTGCCTGGTCAGCTAGTTGTAAATAAATTAGCTATTTAGAGGTGTGTTTTGGTCTGTCTTATCACAAAAGTGTGGCAGTAGAATCTACTGAAAATGACAGTTAAAACAGCTGTAATTTCAAACCAAATATAATTGTTAAAAACAACTAAAAATGTAGTAAAAACATCTAACAATTTCCTAAAAACAACTGACAATTTTTTACCACAAAATTCTTAAAAGAACTGTAAAAATTGGCGAAAAGCACTGTTTTTAACCGTAATTTTTTGGTATTTTCGGTATTAAAAAAAAAATTTTTCTTTCAATTACAATAAAATTTTGTATTTCCTACATCCTACTTAAAACGCAAAGTCAATATTCCAAACGGTATTCCAGTTATATCGTTTTTATGCATTTGCGATGCAATGAAACTTTGTAATTATTATTTGCAAACTATCAATATCAATAATAAGATATATAAAATAAATGAGAATTTTTAAAAACTCAACATCATCTTTTTTCCAAACAACTAACAAAAGTTAACTGTTTACTGCAAAATTACAGATTTTATAGTTGTTTATTTAAAATCCAAAAATAACTGCTAAAAAATACAGTAATTTTCTTCAGTTATTTTTTAATTAACTGTCATAGCAGTTGTTTTATATTATTTCATAGAAAAACATCTGTAATTGCAGTTAAAAACAGCTACTACTGATTACTACACAAACAACTGTCATGTAGTAACTGTAAAACTATTTTGAGTGTATGCCTCGTCTTTTACACAATTGTTGTTAGATTGATTAACACTGCAAGTATTTCAAACGTAAATGGAAACAAGCTCAATAATGTCATAGGGTATACAAGATTCGGCCCAGACAAATAAAATAATCTTACGTATTTTCTTCTTATTTTGTATTGTTATTGTTTTTAGCATAACCATACTCCACTCTATCATCAAACAACCCATATGTAAGTTCGCTTGAGTACATATTTTTTTTTTTATAGAATTGATAACGAAAAAAAGTCACGCCACTTTTTTGCATTCATATAAATCCGTTTTAGAAGAAGTATTTAAGTAACTACTCGCCCCACTTTATTGTATAATGCTGATAGCTATGTAGATTGGATTACGCGGATTTTTAGGAAGGTTGAAATGTAAGAGGTGTGAAAATTTAACTGATTAGTTTAGATTGTGCTGTGGAATTTAATAATGTGCTGTGAAAGAGTTTGGCGGGAATAAAATTAGGGAAAGATATAAAATATTTTAGTTGACAAAAGGGAAAACTAAGAGAAAGTTATGGTGAGTGTAATGAGTATCACTCTTTGTAAATGAAGTTTAGTTTGATGGAGGGTTTTATATTTTATTTATACTAGATTGCATTTTTTAACGTATTGAGAAATAAAAATTAGTTTTGTTCATAAACTATTTTTTTGGACACGTTTTAATGAAACTTTTCTTTAAACTAATGCAGTTTTTTTTTCTCAAAGTGAATACAAAATTTCTTGCATTTTATGAAAAAGCTTTGTTATTTTTATGAAACTATTTAAATGCAACTTTTTCATTAGGCGAATGAATTTTTTATTAAATATATTTTAAATTAAATGAACAACTGCATTAATCGAATATAAAGTTTCAATGGACGAACTCTCTCAGTGTATAATTAAATTCATTAAAATTTACCGAGTCTGAAATTTTTTATAAAAATTTTGGTTGTTTTCATAAGTTCAAATTACTTTTTTTGAAGGCAAATTTTCCGTTAATTTAAATTTTTATATATGAAAGTAAATTTGATGCGTTTTTAGTATTCATCACAAAATTAAAATTTTTTAAATTTGGTACTGAGTTCGTGTCAGAACGTACGAAAAAATATTTGCCCTTAAAGATGGCTCCAATCATTAATATCAATGAAAAAAGATATCGGAGCTAAATATATAAAAATAATAAATGCAATAAAATTATCATTAGGCCATAAAGTTTTTGCAAATCTCTAAAAGTTGCACACATTTAAATTTTGAACAAAAAAACTATTTTTTTTTCGTAAAATAAAATTAAAATTTTTATATTATACGAACAAATATGATACGAAATTATTTCGTAGGTTTCGTAAAATTGCAAAAGACTTTATGTATTTTATTTTTCGTACAATAAAAGAAACTCTCTTATGTAAAGGGTCCGCCAAATAACTTTTTTTTTAACTCCTGAACCAATTGGACTTTGTATGGCGTCATACCAAGGTCTTTATGCAAAATCAATGATGTCTCCGAAATGTTCAATTGTTGAGAACGACGGTGAATTGATGTTGATGGCTCTTCACGCACACTTTCTGCCACAGCAGCAATATTCTCGGGTGTACGCACTGTTTTGGCTTTTCACGCTTTGGTTTATCGATGAGGATGCCAGTTTTTTCACTTTTTTCACAAGATAACGAACATACGGACCATATTCGTTCAGCGGAAGGATAAAACTAAATATCTGTCAAATCAGACATGAGCTAAGTGTTACCATTCACGAAATAAGCACTAGTTGAAAAAAAAGTTAGATGGCGGACCCTTTATTACAAAAAAAAAATGGCTACGAATGATTTCGTTAGAAATTTCGTTAAAATTTTAAAAAGCTGCGCTAAATTTATTTTCGTAAAAAGTAGGAAACTTTCTTGTATTTTATAACTAAATAGCGTTATAACTTAAATAGCGTTATCGCTAAAATACCGTTGCCGAAATAATTGAAATAGCGTTATCATTAAAATACCGTTACAGAAATAATCTGACAAGACCAGAAAAAATAATTGCCGTAAATAGATATGTTTTCTCAAAGTTTGATCATAAACTAGCCAGTCATTGGAACTCGGTCATAATGGTGCTACAAATATAGGTGACTGTTTTATTGTGAACACTCTCTTAACACAAAACCGCTAAAATGTATGAAACATGTTGAAATTTTATACTTTCGCGTTATACATACAATCCAGCTAATACATAGAATTATAAGAAAACTTGGTCCATGAGTCCTGCCTGAAAAAGTATTACTAGATTTAGCAGGAAACCCGCTGTTCTGGCAGCACTGGAAACCTTCATATTTGCAGCACTTTTTAACCGTAACATATAAAATAAATCTAACAACATTATACCGGAAACTTTAAATGGCACCTCAAAAATACCAGTTGCACTTCTCTGTATACTAAAAACCAAAGTGCTCTCTATTTGCACATCCTCTCTGTGGCATTCAATTTTTTACTCACTTAGTAGAACGTCATTTTGTCGAACTAAACTGGTTGTACAATACATAGAACCTTAATACAAAATATACCCAAGTACTTTGTACAAAAAATAAAAAAAAAAAATCAAGAAAAAACTGATAAAACAAAGCAACACAGTATGCCAAGCAAAGTACGTACGTATTGCTCAAAAAGAGAAAAAGTTCTACATTTTAAAAAGGCAAAAGCAATACAGAAGAAATAAAATAACATTAGTGCGCTATAACATCACCAACAACTAAATAAAACTTTTGTTATTAATCATTTTTTAAAGCAAATTTCTCGAAACGCTTGAAGCGAGCGCACACGTTTTCTCGTGGTTATAAGAAAATAATATAAAAATATAATAAAATTTTTTTAACAAGAAAAACTACAAACCAGTCTGTCGTTAGTTAATACCGTCAGTTTAGTCATTAGTCAGTTAAATTTTAGCTGTCAAACTATTTAAACGAAAAGAGGAGACGTGGTCGTCAGATATTTGTTTTTCATTTTATATTTTGTTACGTCCGTGAATTTGCTGTTTATTTTATAATAAAACAAAACAAGAAATTATAAATTTTTATATATTTTTTTTTTGAAAATTGTGGTTTATTTTCAATTTTATAAGTGAAAATTTGTTAATAGTGCTTAATTGAAAGAAATAATACCAAACAAAATGTGGGATAAATTATCGAATAACTGTGGAGCTGCCCTAGAAGATGAAGGAGGAGACTCGCAAAAAAAACAGTCATCATTAATACCATCGCCTATGTCAAGTCCTACAAAAAAAGAAGTTCGTGTATGGTGTGATGGTTGGTGAGTCACTTTTTTTTATTCATAATATTATTAATTTTTGTAAAAAATTAAATAATTTTTATAGATTTATTTTAGTTTATGGTGACAAAAAATTCTTCATAGTAAAAGAATTTTTTTTTCATTTTGTGAATAATCGAATATTTTTGAGTAATAAGAATTTCTCATTGTTTCCCTCGCTCGCTCTCTTATTACCTATTTCTATGGTATACAAAACGCCCTTTTTTATAATTTTTGTACCATTTCTTCTACTTGGGACAATTTCTGTGTGACCTTTTTTTTTTGTAATTTGTTCTGTTTTTTTTTTTTTTTAACTGTCAGGTGTTACATCATAGTACTGTTGGTTTATTTTGTTTTTGTAGGATTAACTTCAACACAGTGGAATAAATATAAACAAAAGTTGAAATTTTTAAAAATACACTCAAAAATTTCTTTTTACTAGAAACAACAGAAATTGCAGTAAAAATCAGTCCATTCAGACTTTAGGGTTAATTGAAAACTTTGCGCTTAAAAAAGTTAAGCAGTAGAATCTACTAAAAATTATAGTTAAAACCGAAAAATTTCTTTTTACTAGAAACAACAGAAATTGCAGTAAAAACCAGTCCATTCAGACTTTTGCGCTTAAAAAAGTTTAGCAGTAGAATCTACTAAAAATTATAGTTAAAACTCAAAAATTTCTTTTTACTAGAAACAACAGAAATTGCTGTAAAAACCAGTCCATGCAGACTTTAGGGTTAATTTAAAATTTTTCGCTTAAAAAAGTTTAGCAGTAGAATCTACTAAAAATTATAGTTAAAACAAATGTAATTTTATTCAAAAAGGTGATAAAGGTAATTACTATTGCAAGGAATAACATGCACTTACAAATCAAAAATATGTGCTTATAAAATGCGGGTAAAAACTTAACCACACACACTTTAAAACATACACGCTGAAAAAAAACGTTCTGCTGGAAATATAAATGCTGTTAATATACTTTTGTTTGGGAAACATTTCCGTTTCCCATATCGCACTTGATCAACAAGAGGGTATTAACTCAAAATTTTTAAAATATCACTTTTCAAGAAATCAATTAACAACATCAATATCTATCTATTGTTAAAATTTCAACGTATCCCGATTACTCTTTCATCTCGAAAACCACTTTTGAGACAATTTTCATGATAATATAGTGATTACCTTTATTTCAACAAAAAGGTATTATTTCGAGTTAATACAAAAGTTCAAATAGAAATGAATCGTATATTTTCATAAAAAAGGTATTATTTTGTATTTGAGCCTTTATTTATGTTAAAAATAATCAAACAGTTTTATTTATATTTGGTTGTATTTTGAGTTGATACTGTTTTGTTGATAAAATATTCAAAATTATACCAAAAAAAAAATCGATAAAATTTCAAAAAAAATGGTATTAACTCAAAAAATTGATTTTTTTTGCAATGAGTGGTAAAATTTAAAATAAAAACAATGTATATATATTTTCAAATGGAATTTGCTTATTATGATATGTTTGAATTTTTAAATTCTGTTAAAATGTGGCCATAAACAGTTTTTTGACTCTACTGAAAATTTTAAAATTTTGAGTTAATACCCTCTTGTTGATCAAGTGCGATATATATATCTAATATAGCATGTTTGCTTACAAATATAATTGTGTTTGCCTATAAACATATGTTTTGAAGATGTGAAAATTAAATAAACTAAGCTAATAATAAATATAAACTAGACGCGAATTTTTAAAATTAATAAAAAAAAAATTAATTAGTGGTTTTTTATTATTTAATAGAAAAACAAATGTAATTCCGATTGAACAAATTTATATAAGCTATATCAAATTATATAATATTATATACCGAAATTGGTGGATAAAATTATGTATAATTATATATAATTATATATAATTTTATATGACACAATATACAAAAATATTTTAATTATCAATCTCATATATAATTATATCTAGTTATATATGTTGCCATATATGATTATTTATAATTATATATAATTATATATAAATATATATAATTATATATAAATATATATAATTATATATAAATATATATAATTATATAAAAATATATATAATTATATATAAATATGTATAATTATATATAAATATGTATAATTATATATAAATATGTAAAATTATATATAAATATATATAATTATATATAATATATAAACTTTTTTCACTCGGGATTGCATTTAAAAACAACTACTACTGATTACCACACAAACGACTCATGTATTAACTATAAAACTGTTTTGAGTGCACCAGTAAAGGTGAATATAAATTTGAGAAAATCGTGTTGCCAAATAATAATTTGAAATTATAGCACCACTAGAGGGCGCGATTAGGTTTTAAAATTTACTGAAGATGTTTACTGGAAAACTAACCTATCTTTCTACCAAGTTTTGTAAAAAAAAATTTAAAAACTTACAAAATGACGTCGTTAAAATATGGTGAAAATGACAGTTAATTCGGAATATTAAATGAATTGCTTTTCTTATATTATGAATGATTTCTGTAAGGAATTTATTTATATTAAAATGATCATTAGTGTTTTATTTAACGTGCATACACACAGAGAAGCAAAGTGCCAACCGAATTGAAAAATGTAGTTTAATAGTGGCAACTTATAAATTCAGTTAGTACAACGATATTTACATTAGATTTCTGAATATGTTGGGTGTTGCAACTAAAATTCAGTAGAATTAACCGAACTTTGTTGTGAAAACTAATGTTCAGTTGCAGTTACCTACTGAAATTCGTAATAACCGAATTTGAGTCGTAGTACCGAAATTCAGTTGGAAAATAGCTACATTTTTCTCTGTGTGTATATTTTGAAATGTTTATATTCTAGACTCAAACCGTTATCTAGTTTAACAATTATAGTCTGACAACACAATTGTAAAATACATGAAGCTTTACTATTCATGTTTTCAGCGGTCAATATCAATTATTTAGATAGAAAGACTAAAAATTATAGTTTAAATAATTATAAATCGTTGGCTATCCTTTAAGTAGTACCATGTGTTATTTTAAAAATTTTTTATTGTACCATTGAGAGGTCATACATAAATCTAATAAGTTTTGCGAAAGAAGATCGCAAAAAGCGCCATGTGTAACTCAAGATCGCAAAAAGCGCCATGTGTAACTCATAAATAAAAAAGCTAAATTATTTTTTTTTAAGAACAATATTTTGAAGTAAGGCTCCTTCAAAAGGTGTTTTGTGTAGTTTTTCTTAAAGCCACGCCCACTCTGTAACAGAGATTAACTCCGTATTTATTTTAATGCAGTATTTTAGTAAATGGTATTTTAGTAAAAATTATAATATAAATAAGTTTTTTCGTCCTCCTGAAAACATTAAAAAACACATACCACTACTTGAAGGCAAGCCGACGAAATGCAATTAAAAGGGCGATGACTGCATTTGTTATAAAAGTTACTGAAATTTTACTAATTTTTAACTACTGGTAGTTTATCAATGTAGTAAAAACAACCGTTAAAAACGTTAAAAATAACTAACGTACAATTAATAGCAAAATTGTTATTATAGTTGTTTTTGGTAAAATAAATGTTTCAAATTTTCCTGAATTAACAGTGATCCTTAAATTTTTCCTAAGAAAGATTTTACTATCAAAAACTTAACTACATATTTATTTTGAAAATCCTGGGAATTCCTGGAAATGTTCGAATAATGTCCCGATTCCCGGGAGTTGAAGAAAGTTGGGAACTTGAAAAACCCTACTTATATGGTAAAAACTTAACTTTTTACTAATGGGCCTTCAAACTAATTAACACACTTGTATAAATTAAATCTTCAGCCTTGACATTTATTATCTTAAATAAATAATTTCTCAAACATAGTAATTTTGTACTCGCTTCAATTAAAAATGTCATTATGTGCAATTTTTTATAAACCACAATCAGTAGTCATGTAGTTTTGTTGTTTTTTTTTTTTAGAAACATTAAAAATATCCAATTTCATTGAATGAAATGAATATTTTTTATAGTTTTTTTAATTAATTTTTTTGTTGTTGTAGCTTTGTGCACATGTGCTAAAAACGTGCTCATTTAGCATAATATTATATGTAAAAAAATATGTAAATTGTTTTCAAAAGAGCGAATCATTCAAATACAGTGGGTCATAATGACGTTGGATTTATTTTAAGAATTTAAAAATAGATATTTTAATGACCCACTTCTAAAGTAAATGTGCTATGTATATAAATGAATATTATAATTAGAAATATGTAGACATTTATTAATATTTAATGAGAAAATTACTAGTTTGAAATAGATTTTAAAAGGTCTTTAATCAGTTGGAATTTGGTTTAATAAATTACACTTATTCCAAGTGAAATTACGAAATTTGTAATGAATTTTTATGAAATCTCTAACAATAGGTATCCCTTTGGATATTTAATGAGAAAATTACTAGTTTGAAATAGATTTTAAAAGGTCTTTAATCAGTTGGAATTTTGTTTAATAAATTACACTTATTCCAAGTGAAATTACGAAATTTTTAATGAATTTTATGAAATCTCTAACAATAGGTATCCCTTTGGATATTTAATGAAAAAAATTGAAATAGATTTTAAAAGGTCTTTAATCAGTTGGAATTTTGTTTAATAAACTACACTTATGCCAAGTGAAAGTTATGAAATCTCTAACAATAGGTATCCCTTTGGATATGTTGTTGAGGAGTAAAAAAAAAAGTAAAGCTATGTACAGACGGTGGTCAGATCTTACAATATTGTCAGAAAAATGTTCAGGAAATGTCTAACAACAGTGTGAACTTACAACTTTTGTCTTGCAACATTGTCAGAAAAAGCATTGTCTGTACATTGTAAGACAATAATATTGTCAGACATCTGACATTCGTATGAACACCCTACGTTGCCACTGTCAGATAATTGCAAGACATTGTAACCAATTTTTTATTGGCAGATGTGTTTAAATTAATACATCTGACAATGGCAGTATTGTCACAGAAATGTTTCTCTCGGGATCTCTCTCGGACCTAGCCTATCTATGTTATAAGGGTCTATTAATACTCCCGTGGAGCAAAAATTTTGTCCGTTTTGGTCTATCTCGCTTAGTTTTGAAGATACTGGACATTTTAAAATATCGCCATTTTGTAAAATGGCTTTTATCTCGAAAACTAAGCATGATATCGCAAAATGGACATCATTTTTGGCAAACCTTAACAAACAGCCCTACACCGACAATACAAATGTGTACAGTGTTCCGATTCCAATCATTTCCCGTTTCAATCCATATCGTTCATTTTTGCCATAAAAGAATCTGACAACCGTGTGAACTGACAATTTTCGTTGGCAGATAAATTTATTGTTTGACAATTGTCCGGCAATAAAATTGAAAGGTTTTCTTACAATCGTCTGAACTGAAAATTTACCTTTTGCTAAACATGTTTCATTGCCAGTACATTGCCAGCACATTGCCAGGTCTTACAATATTGTAAGATCTGACAACCGTCTGTACATAGCTTAACAAGTATTTTTATTAGCTGCCCAATCTCACTTTTAAGGGTTTACAAGTGGGATTACAAATTTATTTGTTTTTGTATGAAAACTTGTCTTAACCCTGGAAGGTCATTCTTCGTTGAATCGACTACGCAAGACGTATGAGCTTTACACAACAAAAATATGAATGACTTTCTTGGGTTAAATACCCATTTAATAAAGTTTATATACTATTATTTATATTTTTTACAATATATGATCATATATTCATCCATATTCGTAAATACTAGAAAAATTAACCTACATTTTCAGATATGGCCAAATACGGTTATATATGTTCGTTTATTATTGTATATGGTCATCCATATACGTTCATACATAAAATAACCTTCCGATGTTTTTTTTTATTATGTATAGCATTTTCTGATAGGAGGATTACTTTTGCGCCACCTTATATTTTGTAAGTTTTTTTACAAAAATTTTGTATTTCAAAAAATTGTTTTAATAAAAAAAACAATATTATTTAAAGGGCCTAAGTGAGATAAAAAAAGTTGTTTCAAAGGGCCGCATTAAATTAAAATATTGTCAGCAATATTATTATACGTTTTTTAAACAGTACTTTACAGATAAAACTACGAATTACT
This sequence comes from Delia radicum, assembly GCA_021234595.1. Classification (NCBI taxonomy): domain Eukaryota; kingdom Metazoa; phylum Arthropoda; class Insecta; order Diptera; family Anthomyiidae; genus Delia; species Delia radicum. The sequence goes on from CM037854.1 coordinate 235,122,189, forward strand.
CAAAATTTTTAATTTTTTTCTCTGACAATTAAAAAAATTTTACATTTTCTATTTAATAGAAAGATTTAATAATGATCTTGTAATAGGAAGATTTAATAATGACATTCATTAATAGTATGAAGGAAAATTCTATCAGTGTACATAAAAAACTGTCATGTAGTAATCCTCAAACAAATATTTATATAATTGCTGAAAATACCGAAAATTCTACATTGCAACTTTTTGAATACCAATTTTCCAATAGCGGATCGTTGTTGCAAACCCAAATGTAGACGGTGCCAAAAAAATTTTTTTTCAAAACGAGCGATAATCTTGTCAAGATAACAAAGTTATCGTTTGGCCAAACATATCAGCAAAACCTTTAAGTTCTACCCCCAAAAAACCCATGCCAGACATTTTAAAGATAACACTACACACAGAAAAATAAAGTGCCAACCGAATTGAAAATTGTATGTTAATGGTAACAACTTATAAATTCAGCTAGAACAACGATATTTACATTAGATTTCTAAATATTTTGGGGGTTGCAATTAAAATTCAGTTGAATTAACCGAATTTTGTTCTGAACACTAAATTTCAGTTGTACTGAAATTCGTAATAAACAAATTTGAGTCGTAGTAACCAAGTTTCAGTTGGCAAATAGCTACCTTTTTCTCTGTGTGTACAAAAAATTGGTTAATTTTTAGATCATCAATAATACAAACTCAAACTTTTTACACATTTCCTAAAACCTTTGATTCCGGAGTTTTTAAATATTAAACAATTAAGTTTTTTTCTCTCGCTTATTAAGCTTATCATTAATGGGGACATTAATTCCTTAAGAAATATTTACAAAAAAAAAAAAAAAAAAATAATCAATTAAATTATTTTGCTATAATTAAATATCAGGCGATGTTTCATTTCGAATTGGCCTCTAAGTCATTTTCGTTTCATGACGTTAATAGTTCAATGACCAAACAAAATTTCAAACTTTTTTTTAAGACTGAATATTGTATTGAGTTTAATTTGTACAATTGAATGACACTTCAAAGTATTATCAAGATTTTTTTCTTCCATTTTTTTTGCTACTGAATGTGGTCTTATTTTTCTTTCGTTTTGTTACGTCAATGCTTTAGATTATTTGGGTCGCATGAATTTCTAATTATTTAGAACATAAATTTAGAACATATGTTCTTTTTTTTTAATTAAGTGTAATTAAATAAAAATTGATAAGGTCACTTAAGATTTATTTTACGCATTTTAGATTGTGGTTTTTATTTACGAATGCAAATAAATTAAATTTAGCAGATACACACAGAGAAATAAAGTGGCAACCGAATTTAAAAGTGTATTTTAATGGTAACAACTCAAAAATTCAGTTAGTACAACGATATTTACATTTGATTTCTTAATATTTTATTCGTTGCAACTACAATTCAGTTGAATTAGCCGAACTTTGTTGTGAAAACTAATGTTAAGTTGTACCAACCGACTTAAATTCGTAATAACCGAATTTGAGTCGTAATAACCGAATTTCAGTTGGCAAATAGCTAAATTTTTCTCTGTGTGTAGTTTATGAAAGAAATAATCTCATCCATATTTCTGGCCTAATTTGGGGGGACCAAACCCCTACTCGAAACCTTTTCAAAATATTGTTTATTTTAATAACAAATAATATAAATAATTTAATAATAAATAAATAATATTTTAAAATAAACTCTTCGTAATTTTAAATATTTATTTGTTTGTATTTTTTTTTTTTTTTATTTCTTCATTTTATTTAACCGAGCCCTTAGGGCCATATACAGTTAATTAAGGCTACTACAGTAACAACAACATAAAAAAGATATATATATAACATATACACCAATACCCCGGTTTGCGTCGCTTCGATTTGCGTCGTTTCGAAGTTGCGTCGTTTTAAAATTTTCTGTGATTTCGAAGTTGCGTGGTTTACGTCTCAGTTTGCGTCGTATGGCTTCGAAGTTGCGTCGCAAATGATTCGATTTACGTCATTAATATGAAATTGTTTGTCGAACCCCACTTTTTGTAACACACACAATATGAAGCAGAACACAAAAAGCTTTTCACTGCTAATATCTCTGAAGCGATGCAGTTAATATTGCAAGCAGTGGACATTTTTCAAAATAATGATGCGGATCCGCAGTTTAAAAGTGTCAAGAAATTAAAATTCAGCAAGATTGCCAAATAAATCGGCTCACAATAGAAAAATAAACGTATCGATTCAGATTTTTAATTTTATACAATGAATTCCTTATTTTAATTTCTTTATGTTATGTTTTTGTTATGAATTTTTGTATTTTTATTTTAATAAAAACTTGTTTTCCAAAAATAATAAAAAAGTTATATTTTTTTTATTGAAAAACGTTTATTTTTTATTGAAAAAATATTTTTTTTTTCGGCTTTAATAAATTGCAATGGAACCAATTAAATAAAAATCCGTACAATTGTGTGGAAAATCTTGTTTCGGTTAGCGTTGTTTCGGTTTGCGTCGCATTTCTCTGGTCGCCATTACCGACGCAAACCCGGTATAGTGTACCTTAAAGATAAAAATAATTCAATATATACTAATATTTTAAGAAAAACAAAAATGGACATTTTCAGTAAACTTATAAAATTTTCTTCACAAAATAAACCAAAAATTTCTTAAATTTAATGAACATATTCATACTTTTTATAAAACTAGTTTTTTGGTGAAACTTTTGCATTTAATGAACGAAACTTTTAATAAATAAAATGAAATTTAGCATAAATCGTTTGAAAACTTGCATTTATTTAATGGAAAGTTGCAATGAACGAGTTCCATCCAGTTCAACTTTGTTGATTCATTGCAAAAATTCATTAAGTGAATTCTGTCAGTGTATATTCAGATATTTTGTAAAAGTTAACATTAAACTTCTTTCTTTTATGTCATCTTCTAAAATTCGTGTTGGTTTTTTTCTCTTCTTGCAAGTTCAATGCCATTAAACTAACCGGCTGTTGCCTTGCCTTATTGGTTGATTTGAAAACATCACGTGATTTTATTTCTATATATCAACATCCAACATAGCTATATCAACATCCAACATATAAAAGCATCCCTTTTTCAAGTACAGAATTACCTAGTAGTTCTTTTTAAGAGCATTTGAGTTGAATTTACACTTGAAGAGAGAAATATTATAACGTGATGAAAATTCACAATAGTAATTTTGTATATAAATAACTTTCACTTTAGCCGAAAGCCAAAACATTGGTAAAAATATCAAAAACTTTAGCTGAATTTAAAAAAAAAAACAAATTCAACTACCTTAGGTTAGGTTAGGAAGGGTTAAGTGCCCAAGGGCACATCTCCACCCGGAGACCAATTGTGAATCCCTTCAGTGAAAAAATAGTAAGAAAGAATAGAAATAGACAGCAAGATAGATTGAAAGATAGATATAAGGAAGGATAGAAAGGATATATATTCCCCAGAACCAGCTCCTATAGTCCCCTTGGTAGAAACAGCCGTCCTATCTCCCTGACAAATCGCAGCAAATCTACTGGATTGCATCCAGAGACACACCCAAGTTCGTCGTGAAATCTATCTCTTAGCCATTTCTGTCTGAGACCCTGCAACCTAGGACAGTGGCACATTATATGCTCAACTGTCTCCAGTTCCTCAACGTCCTCGCACAACCTGCAAAAATCCGGTATGTCCCTGTCCCATCTGCTTGTGAAAGCCCTGACAGAACAATGACCGGTCAGGAACCCCGTAAGGGTCCTGAGATCCTCCCTGTCCAGTTCCAAAAGAACCTTGGTTGCCCTAGCGTCCAATGCGGGCCATAACGCCCTAGACACCCTGCAATCCATTCTGTCCCTCCATGATTGGTTAACGGTTTCGCGGAACTACAACTACCTTAAGTTCAGTAAAAAACATTTTTTAAAAAAATTTTCAAAGAACTGTTCTTTTTAAATTATATAAGAAATTATTTAGCTGAATAAATTAAAACTAAAAAAGCTTAAGTTAAACTTTGTTGAAATTCAGCTATTTTTTATGAATTATTTTAAGGTTATTAGGATTCTTAACTGCGATGACTCTTAACTGATTTTAAATACTTTATTTTACATATTTTTTTTTGCAATATTTTAAGGATATTCAGCTAGCTGAATGAAGAAAAATCCAATAAATGGAATTTGAATTGTTAAACTTTAAAAATCATTATTGATACAAAATTTAGCTGGCTTAATTGCTAACAAATTCAATACAGCTATCCATTAATACAAAAGTTATTCTCAAAAACTTTTTTTTAAATTGCCAGCGTAATTAAAAAAAAACTTTTTGATTTTAAATATTCCACACAATTCGATAAACACCTGCAATTATATTTAAGTGTTTATTTTTTTTAAATTAATGGGAATTCAGCTAATTAAAAAAATCATTACGTTAAGTTTTCAAATTAGAAAATGTTGAAAATTTCTCCAGCTGAATTATTAAAAATGCAATTCAGCTACCTCAACTTCAGCATTTCTTAACAACATTTCTTAAAAAATCTGTCAAAAACTATATTATTTTTTAATTGTGTATATAAGAAATTATCTAGCTGAATAAATTGAAACTAAAAAAAAAAAAATTTTATAACTTGTTAGCATTGAATTCAGCTAGCTAAGTTCTAATATTTTTATATACATTGTTTTAAACATTTTAGGATTCTTGACTGCTTTGACTTTTAATTGACTTCAAATACTCTTTTTTTCAAATAGTAGTTTTTTTTTTGTAATTTAAATAGTCATTTAGTTTGCTGAATAAAGTGAAAAGCCAATGAATCAAATTTAAATTACCTAAAAAATTGAGCTGCATTCATTACTAACACATTTAGTTCAGCTATCTTTTTAAAATATTCCTACTTCATTAAAAACTCTCCATTAGCTTAATAAATTTAAATATATATTTTAAATCATTTAATAATTTAAATTTAGCTAAAACTATTAAAAAACAAAAAATTCAATAAAATTGTTTTAAACATTTTTATTATTTAAAAAAACTCAGCAAGATGTATTACCAACAAATCAAATTCAGCTTGCTTAACTGAAATATTTTTAGACGAATACGATGCAGAGCTTAATTAAAAGTAAAGGAATAAAGCTTGCAAAGTGAATTTTTTTCCAAAATATGTTAATTATAATTTATTAAAATATGTAGTTGTTTGGGTTGTAATACAGTTTCTTTATTTTTAATGTAAATGTCAATCATTTAAAAAAAAAACAACCCACATCAAATGACTGTTTTATGATTTTACATTAATTTTTTACAGTTGTTTTTTGTTATTTAAAAAATAAAAAAAAATATAAATGTTTGTTTATTTTTTACTACCATGCGGTTCATTTTTACTGCAATTGTTAGTAATTTTTTGAACATTAAAAAAACAAATGACAATGTTAGTTGAATTTACTGTAATGTAAGTAGTCCTTTCTTTAAATGAAATTTCATTTGTTTTCAACTACATTTGCAGTGGTCTTTACCTACATAGTATTCTAAGTGTAATGTTTTTTTTTTTATAAAGTTTATAAATTCGTATTTATATATTTATATTATATATATCGCACTTGATCAACAAGAGGGTATTAACTCAAAATTTTAAAATTTTCAGTAGAGTCAAAAAACTGTTAATGGCCACATTTTAACAGAATTTAAAAATTTAAACATATCATAATAAGCAAATTCCATTTGAAAATATTATACATTATATTATATACATTGTTTTTGTTTTAAATTTTTCCACTCATTGCTAAAAAAAAATCAGTTTTTTGAGTTAATACCATTTTTTTTGAAATTTTATCGATTTAAATTTATAGAATAAAACAAATTTTATCAACAAAACAGTATCAACTCAAAATACAACCAAATATAAATAAAACAGTTTGATTATTTTTAACATAAATAAAGGCTCAAATAAAAATAATACCTTTTTGAAAATGAAAATATACAATTCATTTCTATTCGAACTTTTGTATTAACTCGAAATAATACCTTTTTGTTGAAATAAAGGTAATCACTACATTATCATGAAAATGGTCTCAAAAGTGGTTTTCGAGATAAAAGAGTAATCGGAATACGTTGAAATTTTTACAATAGATAGATATTGATGTTGTTAGTTGATTTCTTGAAAAAAGTGATATTTTAAAAATTTTGAGTTAATACCCTCTTGTTGATCAAGTGTGATATGTATAAATACTTCACTATGCATAATTCATTCAGCTTAATTTAAATATGTGAATTAAATTAAGATTTTTTTGGCATTAAATATTTGTTAATCAATTTTGTAAGAATTGAGCTTAATATTATTTTGTTTTTAATTTTAAAAGAATTTTATAAGCTGAATACACTAAAAAGCAAAGAAGTTATATTAAAATTTGTAATAAATGATTAAAAATTCTGCTATCCGAATTATACACAAAATCAATTGAGCATATTTAAGAAATATGAAAATCTAATTTTATACAACCAAAAAGACTTTATTGCTTAAGATGCTTAAATGCTTAAGAACTTAAAACAAAATTTATTTAAAACACGATAAGATTTAAAAACGTTTTTTAAATTTAAAATTTTTTAATGCAATATAAATATTTATTGTGAGAACTTTAAAGACATATTTTGGAAAGTTTCCAAAATATGTTAAACAATCGCCTAACATTTGCACCAAAACAAATTATTCAGCTTATCGTATTCTAAAACGTTTTTTGTTTAAGCTAAAAGAATGCAAAAATATAAACACTGTCAAAACAAAGTAATTAAATATTATTCAAAAAATGCACATTCTTTAATTTTTTTTTTTTTTTTTAATTTATATAAATGAATGCCCAAAATAGTATAAAGCAACAACGTATTAAGCACGTTTTACATTTTAATATACAATTTTTATTTTTTCTTCAATTCTATTTATTTATTTGTATTTATAGTATATATTATAATGATTTTAAATTAAAATGGACTTTGTACCACATCATATGTTGTCTGTTTGTATTATTGTTATTTTTCCATATATAGGTTTTATTTATTTTTATTATATATTTTTAATTTTACTTGTTGCCTAGCTAATATTTAGTTTAGTTGTATCAATAGGAGAATGATATTTGGCAAGTGGTATGTGTTTTAGCTTGGCATGTCTAAGATTCTGGGTTCGAAACCTGTCTCAGGTGATAATTACCAAAAAGTGGAGACATCTCTGCACTTAAACTTAAAAGTGAAATTTCTTTGTTTATTTATCTTTCAAATAAATTTCAAGTTTAATAAAGTGCTATAAAAATGGAAACTGGTTTTCAATTGCAACTATTGGCTACGCTAACAAATACTAGTCATTATACTAACGAAAACTATAAAATAAAGCCGTTACAAAAATTATTATGTTTTTTTTTTAAATTGTTAAATCTAAAATAACGAAATAATTGGGATTTTATTGTTATTCAGCTAGCTGAATTACGTTCATTACTAACAATAAATTTTAAAATTAAATAATATACATTAGTTTTTATATTATAAGCTGAATTAGTATAAGAATACTATTCAAAAGAAATATACATATTATATTGATTTTTCTTTATGAACAATAAGAAATTATTAATTTTGATTGATCAAATATTTTTTAATACAGGTATAAATAAAAAACATTACAAATTGTAAATATCTCTTATTTAACTCACCAAATCAAAGCAAATGTCAGATGTTTAAAGCTACCAATCAATTTTGCTTAGTTAGCGGTGTATCTAAGAAGAAATGAACTTGGTTTATTATATGCTCTGGTATCCTGTATAGTTTTTTTACTTTTTAATTTAAAAAAAACACATCGTTCCAATAACTACAACTATAGATAATAATAAATTCAATTTATTTTTAAATTCTAGAGCGTAAATTTTACTACAAAAAAATATTATCATTTTGAAAAAAAAATTAGCAATTAATTTTGTAATATGAAACTCTGCAAAAGAATGAAATGATAATTTTAAAACAAATTCTGTCTTTCTAATATTAATTAAAATAATGAACAGTATTGCTTAACTTTAACGTGAACTTAAAAAATTTATTAAATTAACCCTCTAACCGGCAAGCCCGCCTCTAGGCGGGGTATTTTCAATTGGCCATAAGTTCGCCAACAAAGTGTTTTATTATAAAAATGTAACCTATATCGATAGAAAACGAAGTTAGCCACATATTTTGCGAAGTAATGTTTTGTGTACATGCCACGGTTTGGAAGCGAGAAAGCGTTATAGTTAAAGTTTTCGGTAATTTCAAAAAATAAATATTTTGAAATAACCACAATTTTGAAAAGTCCTTAAAACACATTTCTGTTAACATAAAACCATTCATATTCCACACAAAGGAAGATTGAAGCTTAAACTTTTGGAAAATGCTCTAAGTTTGGTCCAAGGACATACAGGATTGTAAAAGGATACCTATAAAGGACATCATCTTAATTTGAAAACGAGTAGACGGATTTTTATGAAATTTGGCAGAAATATTATATTTGGTAACGCTATCAAATCTTCAAAGTTTCGTCAATATATATTAAAGTTAAGGTGCGTTTTCGCTCAATTTCGCGTTTTTCGAAAAACGAAAATCGCCATATCTTTTTATCTAAAAGCACAAAAGGGCTAATTTTTGGACTGTTGTTATATCTTTGTAAGAAGAATAATTTATGCCTTAACTTTTTACATGTAATAGCTTAGTTTATGAGATAGCCTCTAAACCTCTTTTGACCCATATCGCCTAAAATAGGCGACGAAAAAAGTTTCGCTAGAACAAAATATTCTTTATTTCTCGTGCCAAACAAGTGATATAAATTTCAGTCCAAAAAAGCTTAGGCCGGTTAGAGGGTTAATAGGTAACTTTTATATTTTATAAAAAAAATTAACACTAAAAAAAGTAAAATTTTTGGTATTAAAATTTTTTCTAAATATGTATTTAAGTCAGCCAGCTGAATACCCTAAAAATACAGTCAGTCAAACCCTGCTCAAATTGTTTAATTAAAATTAATAATTAAAAAACTTTGGAAAAAATAACAAAAATTGAACTATTTTTTAATTTGAATTAATTTATAAACAATTCAGCTAGCTGAAATCATATATTTAACAAATTATATCTTTCTAATATTTAATTGAAATATACTTTCTTTTAAGTGAGGAAATGATAAAACAAAAATTAAATTTTTTAAAACGAGAAAAAAAATAAAAAAATCATGTCTTTCAAAGTTTGTTCTAATAATTTAAAAATGTTTATAATTGAAAGGAAGTGTATTTTGTTCATACTTAAAACAAGCACCCAAGTCTATAACAAGTCAAATGTTATCATATTTTCATTTATTTTATTTTATGTACATTAAAAAAATAATGTTCGTTTAATAAGGCGGTGTTTTTTAAAACAACCCATTAACATCCGCTTTTGTTTAATGATGGAGAATATAAACATTTACAGTTTTCCGTCATATTAATTAGTTTTTAACAAAAATATACAAAAACAATGAAATACAATTTGTGATAAAATATTTTAAAAGAAATACAAATTTTATTCTATTTAATTAATTAATTTATGTTTTTAAAAATACTTAAAAAAAAAAAAATCAGCTTTACTAATATTTTTCTATTTCTTTTTGTATCTTCCAGTTATGATATGGTACATTTTGGTCATGCAAATTCCCTTAGACAAGCCAAAGCTCTTGGTGATAAAGTTATTGTTGGAATCCATACAGATGAAGAGATAACAAAACATAAAGGTCCACCCGTATTTACTGAAGAAGAACGCGTTAAAATGGTTAAAGGAATTAAATGGGTTGACGAAGTTGTATTAGGTGCTCCTTATGTTACAACATTAGAAGTTTTAGATGAACATAACTGTGATTTCTGTGTACATGGAGGTTTGTTTAAGATTTTCTTTAAAATGTTTTAAAATTCGTATTAATCCATATTAATAATTTTCAGATGATATAACGATGACGGCTGAAGGAGTCGATACTTATCATTTGGTTAAAAAAGCAAATAGATACAAGTAAGTTCAATCAATTAAAAATGTTAACAGTATACAGTTAGCTAAATTGCAATAAATTAACAATAACAAGTAAATTTCAATTCCAATTTAGTTAATATTTGTACTTCAAAGTCAATTGGAAAGTATTTTAAAGACTTATTGATAATTAAATTCTAAGAAACAATGTTAAGCTTTATAATTAACATGGAAATTGTACTTTAAATTTCTTTTAACCAGTTTTTGATTATAAAAATCCAGTTAAACTTAGCTGAATAGTATTGAATTGTATATATTGCAAAAAATTTTGCTGAGTCAGCAAAATTTTAGTCAGGAGGGTGCTTGCAAAAAAAATTGCTAATGCCAGCAAAATCTTTTGCTGAAAATCAGCGAGCTGATTTTTAGCAACAAAATTAGTAGATTCAGCAAAAGTTTTGCTAACACTTAGTGGATTAGAAAAAAAGCCTTGCTAAAATTTAATAAATTTTTTGCTGAATTTTAGTAGACTGAAAAAAACGCAAAAATTTGTAGACAAATTGTAATTTAGTTAATTTATTTGCTGAAAATCATAAAACATATTTTTGTGATTCTTATAAAAATAATTTACAATAATTACGAAATATAAAAATTTTCATTTTCCCACATTGACGACATAAATTAATTTAATATCTGAAAATATATAGAAATAACAATATAATAATAATAATAATATAATAATAATAATAATATAATAATAATAATAATAGAAACATAACAAAAATTTTCTTTCAACTACTTACATCAATGGTTGTCTAAATGATGCTATCTTTTAAAGGACGCAACTGCCGAAGATAATTATAGAAATGAAACGAAAAATAAACAAAAACAAACGAAACGAAAAAAAACAACCCTTTTTTGCAATAAGAAAAAGGAACCATAAAAATCTACCTAAGATGTGTGTCTGTCTTTCGCTTTACTCTGTCTACATGTCTGTATTTGTTTGTTTGCAATTTGACCACACTAGATTATTTAGCTTAGAAATACATATTAAATTTAAATATTTTATTTTGTCTTTTATTTAATTAATAGACAATTATTTTCACAAGCCGGTGACAACGCAAAATTTAAGTTGTTTTAATCCTCAATTTTGTTTTATGTGATGAAAAACAGATACAAAAATCTTCCATGGTTGATTTTTTTATATGTCTTATTAGAGTTGTACTTTTAGTATCATTTTCCTCTTCTCTACTACATCTTGACATGCCGCGACATCTGCTTCATTCTGCGCATATCTTTCAATCTGGTTGTCGTCCACACTATTAATGTGCTTATCAGCACAATTTTTTTTTGCAAAATAAATTAGTAAAACATTAGTATAATATTAGTAAAACATTAGTTCAAAACAGTTAAGTGCTGAATAAGTATAACAAAAATTTTAGCTTAAAACAGAATTTTAGCAAAAATTTGCTAACAAATAGTATACCTGATTTACAAGACGTTTTACCTAACTTTTCTACTAACTTATTTTTTGAGTGTATTAAAAACAAAACATATCATATAATTTGGCAAATAAATAAAGCAATATACATAATATTTTTAAACAACGCCTGTCCTGATGTATATTCAGTTCATTTAATTATTACTACCTCTGTTCCGTATTATGGTATACATTTCTATAAACTTGGGATTATGAAGGCATTTAAAAAAAATATATTTTTTGAATAAAAAAACTAATATACTAATTATTATTTTATTTAATTGTCGTATTATTTAATTTAATCGTAATAAATGAAGATAGTCTTCGCCGAAATAATATTTTACCAGTTTCCATAACGTGTAGTAAGAATATTGTTAATTAATATAATTATTTATGATTTTACAATACTCGTCATTTATTGCTATTAGAAAATACTAATATTAATTTTTAATAAAATGTATACCATATTATCTAACAAAAAAAAAAAAAAACAAACTCCTAATGTATACCATACTTAGGAACACAGGTAGTATTTAATATCTTTTCATAGTTAAACACCAATTCAGCTAAGCTGAATTTGTTAGTTTTAATTAAATTTCTTCTAAATACAACCATTTGTAATATTAAATTGGGTTTTAAGTTTTTTATCATAAAAATCTTGTTTAGCTTTGCTGAATTTTAAAATTGTGCTTAATTTTCTTATAAATACAAATATTTATTAATTTTATATTTCAAAAGTTTTCTTATCAAGGCAATTCAGCAACAAAAATAAAGAGTAAAGAGACTAACTAAAGTAAACAGACTAACTAAAGTAATATTCTACAGTAATTAATTAAAAATTAATTACGATTGTCATTATCTGACGGTTGCAAAACACTTTCTAAGCATAAAATTTGAAGAAACTTGCTTAACGGCGACTCAATCTCTAACCTACACTTGGTATCCAACTATTGTAAAACGCATCAAAAAACGTGATAATTACTTGTGAAAAAGAGATAGGATTAAGAAGAAGAAACATTCTAGTTGAGAAATTAATTGTGCATTGGTGTTAGTTAATTCTGTCTCTTCTGATCGAAACAATACTTGTGTATACGTAGTGTGACAAAACTCCACTTAGCCACAGTCATCGCTGTGTCGACCGTGGCTCAACTCGTTAAGAGGTGAGATTACGATACATAGCTTGATGCTAAGGCAGTGAGTTCGAATACCAGTACGACACCAAAAAAGTAAAAAAAAAAAAAAGTTTTTCATATAGATCAAATTAACAATATAAAATACTTTGTTCAATTGACACATAAATTCACCACTGACGAGTCCCAGGGGTGGGGGGGGGGGGGGGGGGGGGACGAAACTGCGGCAGTCTGGTGTATTACTTGTGCCCGTAAAATTTGTCAATAAAAATGTTTTCTTCTTCTTCCTGTAAAGAGACTACCTAAAGTAAAAAAAAATAATAAACATTGCCTGTGACGAGGTATTTTAAGCTCATTTCATTATTTTTGAATGGCTCTTAAATAGTTCAATCCCAATTCAATTTGTTGGTTATAATAAAATTTCTTGTAAATTCAAACATTTTTCATTTTAAATACAATTCAGCTAGAAAATATATTAAAAATTTGTCTAAAAAATAATTAAAGTACTCTAAATTATTAGTTTTAAAGTATTTTTTGTCATACAAATCTGGTTCAGCTTTGCTGAATTTTAAAATTGCGTATAATTTTCTTATAAAGTTCATTTCATTATTTTTAAATTCCCTTTAAATAGCTGAATTTGTTGGTTATAATTAAATTTGTTATAAATTGGAAGATGACAAAGCCAATTGTGATAATATTTTGTTGTTGTTTTTGTTTTTTCTTTGATATTTTAAATTTTGAATCACGCTCCTAGACGAGGACAAGAAATTCTCATTGAGTTTGTGATTTAACATAACAAATATCTCTAGAAATTCTAATAACAAAGTCCCCTGAAGATTTCCTTGGGCAGGAATGAAATCCGGATAGGGACAAGCCTACAGCAGATTGTTTTCACAATTTGTTAAATAAGTTTTGGGACTTTAGCACATTTAATTACTATAAATTCAAACATTTGTCTTTTTAATACAATTCAGCTATTAAAAATATTTTAAATTTGAGTAAAAATTCATTAAAGCTTTGTGAATTGTTTAATTTTCTTATAAATATAAATATTTATTAATTTCAAAAGAATTCTGCTTTGAATCATTTAATAGTTTTTAACAAAACAATTCAGCTGACAAATATTATAAATTACAAAGTATATTAAGTTCATTTTATTATTTTTTTTAAAGTCTTTAAGTCGTTAAATACCAATTCAGCTCAGCTGAATAGTAAAATCCCAGAAAATTATGTTTAATTTTTATATTTCTTTATTTAATCTTAGTATTTTTCTTTTTCTAGGGAAGTAAAACGCACAGCTGGTGTATCAACTACAGATTTAGTGGGTCGTATGTTATTGCTAACAAAAAATCATTTCCATCAGGGATCTGCAGAATATGCCATAGAAAAAGAAGGTAAACATTTTTTACAACTTTTTTTTTAGAATTTATTTGTAAAGCTTTTTATTTGGGGTTTATTTTTTAAATGCCTTTTTTTTGTGTCAGCCTATTTTTAATTAAAAATTTGTAATTAATTTTTTAAAAGCACCTACATTTGTTAAACTTTTTTGTTGCCAGTCTTATTTTCTACATAACAATTTTGTTGCATTATTGTCTTTCATTTTTTTATTTATAAAAAATCAACAATTATTACTAATGATACAATAATTTCCAAACTTTTACTGCATGCCTCTTCGATAAAAATGTCTCATCTTTGAAACTCAAAACCAAGTTATAAGTATTGATATATTTTTTCGATATAATTCTGAAATTTTGAACCTTGTTAACCATGTTCTGTTCTGTTACGATTTTGTTTTGTTTGTATGCTGTTATTTTTTTTTTCTTATTTTTTTTCAAAATTTTGTTACTTGCCTTTTAATCCTTTTTTTTGAAATCCAATAAATTTTTAACTTAATTTTTATGTTTTCTTTTTCTTTTTATTCTATGTCTAACCTCACTTAAACTACCTAACTCTTCCTAACCCTGCAATAAAAAAAAAATCCAAAAATATTAATCAAATCTATCAAAAACTAAATCAATCAATTTATCAAAACTCCCACTTACGCTGTGCTTGAATGTGTGCTCTTAACCGTATGCAATGCTATGTATCAAAACTTTCAAATTACCAACTTGCCTTAAAATGAACGCTATTGTTTTGATGTCTTGGTTTGGCTGTCTTATTTATTTTTTTTAATATTTTTCTTTTCCAACTCCCCTCCACCACTCTCACTCTACCAACTAAAACAACTTAACTTTTGTATTGTATTCTATTTTGTATACACAAAAAAAAAACTTAAATATAGCTAAAGCTTTAATTGATAAAGTCTTAAATAAAACCATACCCAAATCCAAATTATTATCATTAGGTTCTTCAAATATGGGTCAAGATCATGCAGCCAAATCTCCTTGGACTGGTTGTAGTCAATTCCTCCCCACTACCCAAAAAATTATACAATTTAGTGATGGTAAATCACCCAAACCGGGTGATAAAATTGTAAGTATTCAATTTTTAAACATAATTGATAATTTTATATTAACTTTAGTTAAAATTTTCAAGGTCTATGTTGCTGGAGCTTATGATTTATTCCATGTTGGTCATCTCGATTTCTTAGAAAAGGCCCATGAATTGGGGGATTATCTTATTGTGGGTTTACATACAGATCCTGTAGTGAATTCTTATAAAGGCAGTAATTATCCCATAATGAATTTACATGAACGTGTGCTCAGTGTTTTGGCGTGTAAAGTAAGTTGAAGAAAAAAAAAACGTTTTAAAAAATAAAATTAATTTCCAAAACAGTTTAACATTTTGAAAACTTTTTTATCTATGCAAAAAATTTATATTCGCTATAGAAGAAAATAATTTAAAAAATAATTTAAATGTTTAAAATTTTGAAAATTTTACTTACGAAATTTACTAGGAATCGAAATAATGTAAAAATATTAACTTTTGAAAGGCTGATAAATGAATCGCACTAATTTCCCATAAAAAATATACACCGAGTCGAATAGTTTTTCTATTAAAAAGTTACTCGGAATCGGAAAATTTTCTATAAATAAATTTACTTCAAATCAGATGCATTTTTCCGAGGCAAATAGTTTTTATATTAAAAAATTACTCGGAATAGTTAAATTTTCTGTAAACAAATTTACATTTTTCTGTACAAAATTACTCCTAATCGAATACATTTCTTATATGAGATTTACTCCGAAAGATTATTGCCATACATTTTCTATGTTAAAATTATTCTGAATCTCCTAATATTTTACAGAAATACATTACAAGTAAACAAGTAAAAAAAAGTAATGTACTGTGCAAAAATACATTACTTTATACAAAAATTATTCTGAATCAATTTAAATTTCTATAAAAAAGATTTAACTCTTTAACGCTTAACGATAAAAATCTATGCCAGGAACGAATATAAATCTGTTTTAATACAATAAAACAGCAGATATTGTACTAAAAATTATGTTTGTACAAGCTTTTAATACTTTTTTTCTTTTTACTTGTTTTATATTTTTTTTAACGAAGAAAAATTATAATCGTTTACAATGATAATTCTAAAATTTCGAAAAAAAATTTTAAAAATATTTTTCATTATTGTGTTTTTTTTTTCTTCTTAATTTTAGTATGTCAATGAAGTAGTTATTGGAGCTCCGTACTGTGTTACCGAAGATTTATTGGATCATTTCAAAGTTGATGTAGTATGTCATGGTCAAACGCCTATCGCTTTAGAAGATGGTAAATTGGATCCGTATGCCGTACCAAAGACAAGAGGCATTTTCAGCCTCATAGATTCTGGTAATTCAATGACTACCGAGCGTATAGTCGAACGTATTATATGCCATCGTCTCGAGTACGAAAGACGTAATAAAGCCAAAGAGAAGAAAGAAGTTGAAGCCTTTGAGGCACTGCAACGTTCTAAGCAAACACAAAAAGCAGGCTAATATTAGAAAATAAGTCTTTTTATAAAACCCGCGCGCCACAAAAAAAATCTCCTAATTCTAATTGCAAGAAAAGAAATTTGATTTTCAAAAACCTAGATAATTTTTCAATGTGTTTTTTTTTTCTATTTAAAGAAAGCACTAACAAATTTTGAAAGAATTTCATCATAATTTTAATTATTACGTTTTATATTTAATAAATTTTGTTTATTATTATTTTTTATTAATTTTTATTGTTTTTAAGTTTTTAATTTGGTTTTTTATTGTTAATCATATTTATATTTAACCATAGTACAATTTTTATTAATTTTTAAAATTTTCAGTTAAAACAAAATTATCGCAAGCGATATATTTTTGTTTTTATGCAATATATTTTCTAAAAATTTAAATTTCATAAAAAAATCATTAAATATAATATCATAAAGACTTATTTTTAAAGTCTTTTTTAATTAGTTAGATTTTTTTTTATCAAAAACCCCCGTTTAAAAATTTGGCTTAAATGTTGTTCTTGTTATTGAAAATTTTAATATAAAAAATAATAATCTCTTAAAACTATTTCTAAAAACCGTAACTAAACAAATATGCAAATTTTTTCCATTTACTCTAAAATTATAATCTATAACTGCTGCTGCTTTAATATTTTAAATTATGTAGTTAAAAATAAAAACCAAAATTTATTTGTAGGTTTTTTTAATTATAGTTTTTCAAAATGTTTTTCTTTAAATATTATTTATATGTTTTAATTTTTTTTTTAATTGATTCTTTTGTTTGAGAATTCAGTTATTACTATTTTATATTAATTGCATTTTTTAGTCAAACAACAAATTATTAAATTAATTAAACAAAAAAACATTTATATTGTTTTGTATAGAATGTTTTATTTTATATATTTATTTATTATATATGTTAATAAAAAAATTTAAAAAAAAAACATTATAATGTATTTAAAAATAATAAAAAAAAAAGTATTTTTAATTTCTTTTTAGCGAATTAACATCTAGTATTGACTAGATTATGGTGAAAAAGCGGGCCATGTACATGGATTTAAACCAGATTTCCCAAATAGAGTAACCCACTTTCATAACTAGGTAATTATTGACCGTTAAAATAACTAAAATGTAGTTGTTTTTAACTTTAAACGACTAACAAATGTAGCAAAACCAAATAACAATTTCTAAGGAACAACTGACAATTTTTTTCTGCAAACATTTTTAAGCAACTACAAAATTAGTAAAAACTACTGTTTTTTAACAGTTATTTTTTCGGTGATTTAAAAATATTTTTTAACAAAAAAAATAATTTTAAATTACAATAAGAATTTGTATTTCCTATATCCTACATAAAATGCAAAGTCAAAATTTAAATGGTACGCCAGATAAAACGTTTTTATTCATTGGAGATACAATGAAATTTTCTAATTATTATTTGCAAACTATGACCATTTCAAGAATAAACGAGAATTTTTAAAACTCGAATTATTCTTCGATTTTTAAATAACTCACAAATATTAACTGTTTAGTGCTAAATTACTGTTTTGGTAGTTGTTTATTAAAATTCTAAAATATCTAGTTCAAACAAATGTTTCAAAAGTACAGTAATTTTCTTAAGTTGTTTTTTTTTATATAACTGTCATAATAGTTTTGTATTATTTCATAGGGAAACAACTGTAATTGCAGTTAAAAACAACTACTACTGATAACTACACAAACTGTAATGTCGTAACTGGAAGTGAGTATGTGATAGGCAAAGTTTCACGTTAAAAAGATAACTGATAACTACCCAAACTGTAATGTAGTAACTGCAAGTGTGTATATGATAAGCAAAGTTTCAAGTTAAAAAGATTACTGATAACTACCCAAACTGTAATGTAGTAAATGCAAGTGAGTATATGATATGCAAAGTTTCAGGTTAAAAAGACTTCACCTAAAGAGTTAATGGCCATTTAAATGTCAACAATTTAAAAGAAAAATTATTGGAAATTTACAAGAGTTTTTTCATTCACTGTTTTTTGCGCCGTTTAAAGGAATTGAGTTTTGTGAGCAGTATTTAAAAAATGGTGTAATTTTAAACAGTTTGAGGTATACCAACTTGATGTCAGCACACCAATAACAGGATACGAACAGCATAAACTTATAATGAATTTGCGTAAATTTTTTTGAAAATTTATGTTTTTTTGCATCTGGCAATCACAATTGTATTTGAGTGTGGCGCATTGCGAGAACTGAATCAGCCACACGTAACGTATTTCGGTATAGAAAATTTAATAACTTAATAAGAATAGAAGATGTTGTTTAGTGCTTGATGTTTCGCTCATATGCATTAAACATATCGCACTTGATCAACAAGAGGGTATTAACTCAAAATTTTTAAAATATCACTTTTTTCAAGAAATCAACTAACAACATCAATATATATCTATTGTAAAAATTTCAACGTATTCCGATTACTCTTTCATCTCGAAAACCACTTTTGAGACCATTTTCATGATAATGTAGTGATTACCTTTATTTCAACAAAAAGGTATTATTTCGAGTTAATACAAAAGTTCAAAAAGAAATAATCGTATATTTTCATAAAAAAATTATTATTTTGATTTGAGCCTTTATTTATGTTAAAAATAATCAAACTGTTTTATTTATATTTGGTTGTATTTTGAGTTGATACTGTTTTGTTGATAAAATTTGTTTTATTCTATAAATTTAAATCGATAAAATTTAAAAAAAAAATGGTATTAACTCGAAAAATTGATTTTTTTTTGCAATGAGTGCTAAAATTTAAAATAAAAACAATGTATATATATTTTCAAATGGAATTTGCTTGTTATGATATGTTTTAATTTTTAAATTCTGTTAAAATGTAGCCATAAACAGTTTTTTGACTCTACTGAAAATTTTAAAATTTTGAGTTAATACCCTCTTGTTGATCAAGTGCGATATAGAAAACGTAAACTGGCAAAAAAAAAACTCTTTTGATTAGATTTTCTTTGTGTGTACGTTTTCTATATATTCAAAAACTGATTTTTACGCGGTTAATAATTAACACGAATGGATTTAGCATGCTTAAACACCGGCTAACATATACTCAAAAGATGGCATACATAAAATATGTTGCCTCAATATCGAAGAATTCAAAAAATTGAAAAAATAATGAGTCTAAAAAAGATTTACAAAATTTTTTTTTAAATGATTACTTAGTATTTAAAATAATGATAAAACACAGTATTTATGCAAAAAAAAAAGTATATTATTGCCTACTATTAATAAATTCAGTTAATACGCCATTTTCAAGTGTGATTTCTGAATATATTGGTTGTTGCAACTAAAATTCAGCTGTATGAACCGAATTTTAGTTGACAAAAAGCTCAAGTTTTTTCTGTGTGTATTTTTAAAATTAATTTGGAAATTCCAAAATAAGATTTTAACAATAGTATTTAATTTAAAGTATGTATATCATAATTTTCCTTTTGAATACATAAATAATTATATACTTCATGTTTAGTATAAAACTAGCAATTTGTCGCAAACAATACTATACAAAATTTTGTACAATTATCTGGTGTGTTTTTTAAAAATAAAATTTAATTAACCATACGGAAGTTTTGCATTTAAATCTAGTTAATAAATTTATTAATATTCTCTTACACCTCTTAACCACAACTAGTTAACTATGCCCAACTATACAAAGTTATAAAATAATTGTAAAAATTTATAACAAAAAAAAATTAATTCCGTTTTTGTTATACAGTGAAATATGGTTATAACGTAGGGGCCGGAGTATTTAGTTCGTTATAAGCCAAGTTCGATATAATAAACTGTCCTGTAAGTTTTTCCTCAATTTTCCTAATTTCTAAATTTTTGTGTGTACATTTCATACATTTTTAAATTCTCTTAACTGAAGTTTTAAGTAAAAAGCAAAAGTTTTTAAAATTTACAGCATATTTTTCATTTGAAAATCTTGATTTCGTTATAAGCGTAAAATTTATATGAAAATTTGTAAAAGGATCCAAAAAATTATATAAAAAGTTCTCTATAAAAGATGTTTGTTGTAACCGTATTATTTTGTATGAAATTTGGTAGTCAATGCGTTGAGATCAGAAAAATCGTTTGCTATAAAAAAAGTTCGTTACAACCGGTGTTCGTTATAACCGAAATCCACTGTATACCCTAAAGTTTTAAACCGTTAAATTTTTTCATTTAAATATTTATGTAAATATACCGTTAAATGTCATTATCCGTCTAAAATGTTTAACTAAATGACCATTAAATTGCATACAATTTTCATATGATTGATTTTTACATACAAAGCTAAGGTAGAAAATAGACGATTTTCAGACCTACTACATTTGAAATTAATTTAGTAACGAAAGTGAAATATTTTGTATGTTTTTTTTTTTATTTGCTACGAAATTTTGATTTGTTTTAGTACATACACCTTTCATAATAGCTTTTTAAGAGATGACATAAAAAAAAATAGATAAAAGTAAATTTTTATTATATGAATGTGTTAGATTTGATTTATTGTTTTAAACATTTGTTAATGGAGTTTATAACTAGTGTATTGCAATTTTATGGGATGTGTTTAAATATTTGAACAGAATAGAAATTTACAACTGAGCAACATTTTTGTTTTTACTAACTTAAAAGTTTCAAATAAATGAAAAAAAGATGTTTTATAACCGACATAGTTTAACTCTTGGGCAAAAAAGTTTAACGGTAGCATTTACTGAAAATTAAAGTTAAAACAAAGGTATATGCATTTGAAAAGATATTTAGATACATTTAAAATAACTAAAAATGTAGTTATTTTAACAGCTGAAGAACAGCTAAAACATTCATTATCATCATCAAAATAACTATATATTTTTAGTAAAAACATTTTTCAAACAACTGACAAAATTGTTAAACTACTGTTAAATCACATTCACACTAGACAGCAAAAAAAACGTGTTTTGCCAAAACACGTATTTAAGCTCTTTATTCTATTGCAACTGCACTTTTCTTTTCCACTCGTTTTAGCAAAAACACGTGTTTTGCAATGTAGTCTGATCAATATATAAATATATGTGAGCATATAAAATTACGTCAATTTCTATAAGATTGTATTAATGAGATATAATTGGATGAGACCAAAACTCCGATACAATCGAATCAAATAATATGTTTTTATATCTGATTTTGTTATATTTAATTTAATCCAATTATACAGAACCAATTTCAGGCATATAATTTATATCTGATTTCAACAAATTATTTTAAACCGGGACGCTAATTTAAATCTTTAAATTGGTACAGCGCCTTAGTTGGCACAAAGCGAAATAAATGCTGCTGTACTCGCTAGGAATGCTTAAAATATATATTTTTTTTGAACTTTTTCAATTTAATCCGTCGTAAAGATTTACTCTAGATACCCGGTTAAAAATTAGTTTATATTTTAGTATATCCACTTATACAATTTGATATGATTTTGTATGTACCATATACAGTTTGATATTGTTGCATATATTATTTGATATTGCTTATATGGCTTATATATATGGATCAGCATATAGAAACAAATTAGTAAACATTTTTGCTAAAACTACTAAAAATTAGTTAAAAATGACGTTGCAGTAAAAAATGCTAAATTTAGCAGATTTTTTTAAAATAATGATGATTAAAATAATGCTTTCTCATAAAACGCAAGTACACTTAGAATACTATTTAGGTAAAGAATACAGCAAATGTAGTTAAAAACAAATGAAATTTCATTTAAAGAAAGGACGACTTACATTTCAGTAAATTCAACTAACATTGTCATTTGTTTTTTAATGTTCAAAAAATGACTAACAATTGTAGTAAAAATTAACCATTATTAAATAACAAAATACTATTGTAAAAAATGAATGTAAAATCATAAAACAGTCATTTGATGTGGTTTGTTTTTTGAAATGAACTACAAGGTTAGTAAAAAATTTAATTTGTTCTACAAATGCTTGACATTTACATTAAAAATAAAGAAACTATATTACAAACCAAACAACTACATATTTTTAAAGCAGAAGTTCCCTGAGTGTACCTATATGTAGAAGTGTTTTCGAAAAAAAAAATACCCAAAAAAAAAATGAAATAAACCCCCAACAAAATGAAACGAAACCCCAAAATAAAATGAAATAACACCGCAATTTTGAGGCTTTATTTCACAATGCAGTAAAGCCCAATTTCGAAAATGAAATAAGGCCCCAATTAAAAAAAAGCAAAATTATATATTGCATTAAAATATTTATTTATTCCTAATTAATACATAGTAAAAAGGCTGAAAAAAATCGCTCGAATTTTTTCAGCCTTTTTAAAATAAAAAGATTAATAATATTTAGTATATTAATACAGTTTTTTTTTAATATTTTTTAGTAGTATATCACAAAATCAAACTAAATTTATAAATCGTATAAACGCACGCAGAAAAAACTTTATTTCGCGAAGCCGCCTGCCGCGTTCTACGGAGGAAAAAAACCCTTAAGAGCGGCCGAAGCCGCTTGTTGTTAATGTCACCAACACTTTTCAAATTAATTTCAAATGCAAGCAGATTAAAGAAATGTCTAATTTTTTAAAATCTATTAATAAATATAAAATTGTCATGAACGCAAAATTTTTGAATACCCGAGGTGACCTACTTTGGAGTCTAATTGATCATAGTCTGATGCAACTAGTAGGCCCTCCTTTAAAATTTAAGCTTGTAATTACGTTGATTATGGCTGTGTATAGTTTCATAGCAATCCGATCAGCCAGTAAGAAATGGATGAATTATTACCAAAATATTTGTGAAACACCCCAGTGTGCATTGTTCAATATACATATTTGCGAAATCAGGTATAGTGTCCTTAATGTTCTAAATAACTGTCATATTATTTGTTTTGTATTATTTCATAGAAAAACAACTGTAACAGCAGTTAAAAATAACAACTGCTGATTACTACACAAACAACTGTCATGCGAAATGATCTGAGTAGGTTTATGAATATTATAAATTTAAAAGAAAATGTAGAGAAGTCATCTCAAAGTGCAAGAAAAAAAAGAAAATCGTCTGAAAAATTAAACAACTTATTTCAGATTTACACATTTTTTTTTTAAATTTCTTGTTCAATTTCTTTTTCAACGTTATTTTTTTATTTTTAAACCGGAAATCACAATAAAACTCTTTCATTATTTAAAGAAATTGTGTTAAAATCATTAAACTTTTAATTTCATTTCTCTACATTTTTAAAAAACCACTTTTACCTTTAAAAAAAAAAGAAGAAAAAATGTTAAAAAAAAAGTTAATCATAGATTAGATCAGATGCTAAAGTACAAGAGTATGAACATGGATTGAAAAACAACAACAACAACCACAATAAATATATATATTTTTTTTTAATTTTAAAATTACTACAACAACACTTTAAACAAAGTTTAAGTGAAAAAGCACCAACATTTAAATAAATATATACTATCACTATAAAAACATCGAAAACATCAATTTAATTTTTGTTTTCAACTGAAATTAAAAATATATGTATAAAAAAAAAAACAGTTTAAACTGAGCTTATGAACCATTACAAACAAAAAGTACAGAAATTAATAATGAAAGCAGTTAATACAACTACAACAATTACAACAACAATAAAAAATGATAATAATGGTTCAAAACTCCAAAACCATAATACAATTTTATTGGTCTAATGGATTTTAGAATAATTCTGTTAAAAAGAATATAAACTATAGTTTGTTAAGTGCATTCAAAGGGTTCGGACGCGTTCTACGGAAATATTAAACGAGTGGTTACAAAAAAAAAAAAAAAAAAATTAAATAATTTTGTGGTGAAAGGTTGCTAAAGTGAGAGTTGAAAATTAAGTGCAGTGAGAGATAATAATTTATATTAAATTGCATTTTATATTTGTATGAAATTGTGTAAATTTTTTGTCGGCTTAATAATGAATTTGAAATTTATACTATTTCATGGTCGTAATTATTATTTATGGCAAATTTTCACTTTTCTCATAATTGGATTATTAGCTGAAGTGGGAAAGTGTGAATATGGTGAATTTGGTAAGAGGGGAGTGCTATTTGTAGATAAATTATAACATATATATACTAGAGTTAATTTTGAAAAATAGATTTTTGGATATTATCACTTTTTAGAAGGTTTTTGTATCAATAAAAATAATGGCGTATTTTTTTTTTTTTAATTCCAACTCCTTCCCGTGCCTATAGGCGACTCAAATCCAATAAATTATTATATAAACCTATAAATTATTTTGTATTCACTAAAAAATTAAATTTTTAAACTTTAATAACTTTTGAACGGGTAACTACAAAATTAAAATTTTTGGACCATTTTTCTCAGATGTAAGTATTTTTTCATTGTAAAAAAAAAAAAAATTTAACAAAAAAAATATTTTAATTTTTTTTTTTAAAAAATATTTTTTTGGACCACTCTAATTATACATTCTGTTGCATTCCAAAAACTAAAAAAAAACCTATGGGCCTAAGTTTTCCCGTAGAATCGAATACTGAAGTACGATTTGACATATATTTAGCCGTTTTTGTTGTATGGGAAAAGGGACCCAAAATCCGCGATTTGAGTCGCCTATAGGCACGGGAAGGAGTTGGAATTAAAAAAAAAAAAATACGCCATTATTTTTATTAATACAAAAACCTTCTAAAAAGTGATAATATCCAGAAATCAAAATAAAAAAACAATTTTGAAAACGAACTCTAATATATACATTTTGTTAAAGACTTTAAATATTTTAAAAAAATCCGCTTTCATTAAAATTTTTGCAAAACAAATTTGAAATAATTTGAAATTTGGTAGAGAAAATAAATTTTCATTCAAAATGCCAAAATTCAGAACAAAGAACTTAAATCTAAAGTTTTATTGTTAGTTGCTCTTAACAGGACCTACAAAAACAAGTTTAAACTAAAAGACTCGGTTTGCTAACGTACACAGTAGCCATTGGACGAAATTTGAAAAAAATCAAATTTTTTTAAAAATGGCTGCAAAACAATCTCTCAACCTTTAGAAACATATTTCGGATAATACTGATTTTCTAATAATCACGATAAAAACACTTGATGAAAATTTTAATGGGTGTATAAAGGGTCGCAAATATTATCGCCAGCGCTGCCAATTTAGCGCTTTTCGCGCTAGATTTAGCGCATTATTACTACCCGAAACTCGATTATTTTTTTCAGCATTTTTTTTTAAAATGACGCTTGGTTGGCGCTTTTCGCTTTTTTATATATCTCTTAGCGCCTTTTCGAAAAACGTTTAATTTTAAGACAATGTTATCTAATATTAACGTTTATGGCCAAAAAAACAACTTTTTCTTAATTTTTTTTTACAATTTAGCATAAAATAACTTAAAATTGACGGACTTAATTTATAATGTGCAATAAAATTAAATTTTTTCATTCCTAGATGTTTTTTTCCAAACAAATTGCTACCTCTAGGAAAAAGCTTCATCATATTATGAAAAAAGTTCACGGTTTTCTCAAAATTGTCACGTGATGGCCAGATTTGGAATCAGCGCATCAAAGAGTATATAAATCACATATCGACATTCAAACCAAGGAAGCTTGTCGAGGTGTGTAATCCATTTTTGTAAATTGTTTAGTGATTCCAAATTTCATATTTATTGTCTCTAAAAGCTTTATTTACGAGTTAAGGATGTTTTAGTTGTTATTATCTTTAAATAAAAAATAATACAACATCTTGACTGAAATCATAAATAATAAATTTGTTGAAAATTGCTAAAATAAGTACATAACTTTTTAAAATCTGGCCGCTCAGACCATACCTTTTTCAAATATACAAACACGAAAATATGACAAATTTTATCTAGTTTTTACCCAAAACTTAAATAAGGCTGATTTTGATCCACTACACTTAAAAAAATCATAATATTTGGGTTGCTATACGACAATTAAAAAAAAAACACAATATTAAAGATCTCTTACCTGTACCGTTAAAGTTGGAAAGCAGACTTACCATTGACCATCAAAGGGACAAAGGTATTTAATTTTTTTTAGTTTCCTAGTTTTTGTCGAGACAGGCACATTTAAAATTTATAAGTGATTCTAAATTTTGTCATTTTTTATCTCAGGAAGCTGTATTTGCAGAATTCTTTTTACATTAAAAGTAGTTTTTGTTAACTTTACAAATGATTCAAAGATTCATCCTTTACTTCTTTGGGAGCTATTAAAAGCTTCAACAACATACTTTAACGATTGCTGAAATCTTACAATAACATGAATAAATTAAAAACAATTTTCATATTGACCCTATTTAAATCATGTTTAAATTTCAGAAAAACTAATCGTTCCAGGAACATATGCTAAACCACGAGATGCAGCTGAAACATCGCCTCAAGGTCGTTCCTATGCTCAACGATCGTACTATGATGCTAATACGGAATGTACGGTGGGTACTGAATGTACACCTCTACACGATTGCACGGCCATGATATATGAAGTAGCAAAAATGTGCTATTACGGTGATAAGTCACTATTTTGTGGTGGCGGCGAAGAAATGCCATATGTTTGTTGTCCTAGCAGTCCATTGGAGAAAAATCAAGTATGTGGTAAATCATTAGTTCAAGGTCACTTTTATCGTGGCTTAGGCACATATCCATTTGTGGCAAGAATTGGATTTAAACGTAAGTGTAAAACACAGTTAGGACAACAAATTAAATCCTTTAATGGAAATTAAATAAATTATAGATATTAATACTGGAGCTTTTGCTTATCCTTGTGCTGGTTCAGTCATAGCCAGAAGAGTTATATTGACAGCAGCTCATTGTGCTTTAGCTAAAGCCGATGGTCATAGATTGTGAGTATACAATTTTTTTTTTTTTAAGTAATGTAGTAGAGTAATTTTAAATTTCCTTCCAGATCTTCTGTGCGTGTAGGTGAATATGATACTTCCTCTGATCCAGATTGTGCTAATACTGGTTTTTGTGCTCCTCGTTCGGTTAATCATGCTATTAGTCATGTGATTGTTCATCCCGATTATAAACAGGGTCAATATCATCATGATATTGCTCTATTAGTATTGAAAACTCCTCTTAATTATTCTGGTAAGTGGAAAACATGAATATTTTATTGCTAACATTTGCTGTTGCTGATACAGATGTTTTACTCACCGGAAATGGGCGTTATAATAATTCAATTAATTATTTATTATGGCCATACATGTCTGATGTGGCATGAGTCAAGTTCAAATGAAATTAGTGATCACGTTTATTATTTTTAGAAATTTAGTTTGCTATTTTTTTTTTTTTTTGTAACAGATTATATGGATATGGTTGTAAACTTGTTGTCAATGCTATTTAACCAAGGTTAAAATTTAAAGTATTCCTAATTAAAGTTAAGAGACTAAAGTTGTACCTTCATTAAAATTCTAAAGTTATTAAGAATTTTCTATTGTCACCATTTTTTTTATAAATTGTTTGTTGTTTCTGCTAAATTGGGCTCCAGCGGTAATGACGTTGAAAATACCGAAAATTCAATTTCAAAAGGTAGAATGTGTTTATGTTAATCCTACTTCATATGCCCTTTAGGAAAAAAATGCCGTTAAATAGTATACCCCTAATTCTGCATTTAGACTCAAAAGTTAAACTAGTAAAAAGTGGATTAATTGCTTAATTTCAGTGAAATTATGTAATGGTTAGCGCGTTGGACTGTTACACAGATGGTCACGGGTTCGATTCCCGGTGACGACAACATCAATTTAGAAAAATAGTATGTATGAGTTTTCTATCACTTATATGTATCGTTGCGCCCACCTTCGGTGTTCCCATAGCACTTAACCCCACCGAAGTAATCAGGGCTATGAAACAAAAAAAAAAGGTTCAATAAATTCGCCAACTCTACATCAGGTGGCGAGCAACAACTGTTCTAAGTCTTATATTCTCCCGCATTTACAGTGTTGCCATGTTTGAAGCCCTTCATCTTTCACCACCTTTCACCACCTTTCACCTATCCCCTTTCCAAAGAAAGCAACACATTAATTAATAGAAAGAATTTCCTGAGTTTTGATTTTCTTTAAACAAAAAAATAACTTTTCAGTCTAAATGACGTACAATTTTGTATCCGAGTCACATCAATCTTACACTCGTACATGCATCTAATACACAGGATTTACGATTTCCAGCAACTGACACCGTATAGAAAATATTTAAGTCTGTATTGCCAGGTTTAGGACTAATTCTAGTTCGGTTCTAGAAAATATGTAGTAGAATGTGTGCGTTTGGGAACTGATTGTAAATCAGTTTCTTGGTAAGGTAATTATATAAAGTTCCAAAGATAGAGGATTTATAAATGGAACTACCAGAAATTGTTAATTGTGGATTTTTTAAGGGGAACTATCTATAGTTCTAAATCATGTTTTTTTAAATGGAACTATCTGAAATTCAAAATCGTGGATTTATAAAGGAAACTATCTGAAGTTCTAAATCGTGGTTTTAGGGTTTTTTTTAGGAACTATTAGGATTTATAAAAAAAACTATCTGAAGTAGTCAATCGTGGACATCTAAAGCGAACTATCTGAAGCTCTAAATCGAAGGGCTTTTAAAAAAATTATCTGAAATTCTGAATAGTGGATTTTTAAATAGAACTATACATAGAAGATTAACCTTTTGTCGATTACTGGTATCTGTCCTAATTTTTAGTTTTTGTTGTATTAGAGTTACTTTCCCACCGATTTTCTATCGATATAGGATATACAAATGTAGCTTTCAAATCGTACCAACCATTTGGATCAATATGGTATCAGAGTCGAATAGGGTTACCTCAGAGTAAAATAAAACTATTGGACATAGGAGATCAAGCTTTTGGTAGGACATGGCCCAACCCCTTAAGTTTTAAGAAACATTAAGATATTTGATTTAGATTCATTCCCGCAGAATACTGATACAATATGCGGACATATATGAAGGTATATCCCATTGCCGCGTTGGCGAACAATGCGATTGTTCATAGAAGGAGTTGCCAAAAACCATTTCTGACTATACTAAAGAACTTTTAATGAAGACAATAACGAAGTGCTTAAAAATATATAAACACTGATTTCGAAAGAAGACATTGGTAAAGTTGTTATTTCCAATGGAAAATTTTAATTTTAAAATTTCCTTACTTCAACGCTTTTATATAAAGACCCTGTATTTATCTTACTTTGTACTTTTTGAATGTTGCATTAAAAACACTCTCTTACGGTCGTTATAATCTAAAAGTGGCATAAACAATACCAATTATTTACTTATAAGGGAGTTGTCGAAATTTAAATTACATATCGTCACCTAAAATGCAAAAGGACATAACTTAACATATTTACTTTTTTTTACAGTAGAAACAAAAAACGTCCACAGATATGTTAACAATATCGATAATAAAACTGATAGTTTTAATCATAGAACCAAACAATTTCCTGGAGAAATGTAGCTTCGATGCAGTGCTTCAAAATCACTCAACCCTACTGCAATATTTTACAGGGAAACCAAAAAAAATCGCAAAAACAAAAACATATAAGATTTGAATTTTAATTATATAACCGTTATTTTTATCGCTGAAGCTCAACATTTTGTGTAAGCATGTATTTTAGCCAAATGCATCTTTGGATATTTGTTAGTTACCCCCTTTTGCATTTTAGGTGACGATATTATGGGACCAATCATTGAAAGTCATTAATAATATTGCTTTAGTGTAAACAATGTTGTTGTTCGGCCGGTTGTGTGTGGTTGAAGTTTATCAAAGCGTAAAGATCTTTAACATAAATTTAGTGATCCTGAAAAAGGCAGTCGTAAGTAATTTGTAGGTTTTTTCATATTGAGATTTAATGAAGTATTATTTGAACACATGTTCTTTCATGGCACACCGTGCGATGGCTGTCTTCATATTGAGACTTAAATTAAATTTAAGGTAGTCGTACCTGTTTGTTGTTGACGGTGGACCGTTGAATCAATAATAATAATAATAATTGATTATCTCTTTCGCACGTACCAATTGTTATGACGAGTTGTGAGTTTGGTACCCAGACTTTAAGTTAAATTTGTTATTTTGTTTTGCAACAATATTGCAAATGTTATATCCATTAAATAGTTTTTATCCTCTAGCCCTTAGATAACATCTTAATGATCACACATTAAGTAAATTATTTAAACTTAAGTTTTGTGCAGTATCAAAAGACATTAATCAAACAAAGAGGTATACCTCTCAGGATGGTTGAGTGAAATCTGTTAACCACTTGATCGTATTAAAATTTAATATCATTAATTTTATCCTGTCATCTTTTTCTGTAGTGGCAACCCAACCAATATGTTTACAAAAGACCAGAACAAATTTAGTAGTTGGCAAAAGAGCCACCATAGCGGGTTGGGGTAAAATGTCAACTTCATCGTCTCGTCAACCGGAAATGTCTTATTTGGATGTACCCCTTAACAAGCTGGGATTTATGTTTACGTAATTATGCTTCAACAGGAGCTTTGGAATCTCCTAACTCCATCGAGGGACAATGGATGTGTGCTGGTGGTGAGGGTAAAGATGTTTGTCAAGGTTTTGGCGGTGCTCCCTTATTTATACAAGAAAATGGTATATTTTCACAGGTGGGCAAAGATTTGATAAATCAGAAGTGGAAACAATACAGCAAAAATTTATATTGATTTTTATTATAGATTGGCATCATGTCCTTTGGTTCTGATAATTGTGGTGGTTTACGCATACCCAGTGTTTATACTTCTGTGGCCCATTTTGCTGAATGGATACATGATAATACACCTCCCGAATAAGTTTGGTACTCTTTTAATTTATTACTTGCTAATTTATTTAAATTTTTTAAGTTCTGCGTATATCTAAGTTCTGTCTGCAGTAAATATTTTAAGTACTTCCTTGTGAAAATTAATTTAAATTTGATGATTTTGTAAACTTTATTGTGATTAAATTTTTAGATACTATTTTTTTGGATAATAAATAAAACTTTTTAAAATTTCACTGGCTGATGAAGCTGGACAGTGTTACCAGATGTGAAGCTAATGTTTTAGTAATCAGAGATAATTATAATAAATATGTATGTATGCTTCTACCTAGTAATGGAGCTCAACATAATAAAAGTTTTTGTCACCATTATGATTATGTTTTCTTTGAAACAACACGCACGAGGAAACTAACCTGATGGGACCACCCTGGACGATAAATAAAAAGTACTTTTTTTAAGAGGACTAATCTCATGCTCAGGTTTTAAAAAGCTTGGTAGAAATTTTTTTAAAACTTATTTCATGTTTATAGTTTAAAAAAATATACCGGTGCAATTTATCGATGGCGTTTCAGAGCTTTTACCACTAGTCCTAATCGTAGGCTTTTTTTCACAAATTCTTCAAATATTTTAAAAAAGGGTTATTCATATGTCTATAACATAGGCAACACTTTAATACTGCAAACAAATAAGCCTAAAGTTCTTTAATTTCAGACATGTTTTCATAAAAAATTGTTTAATTTTTGAATCCACTTTTAAAACTCAAACATGTCTCTTATTCTCTTTTGCAGGAAATCCATCGGCATATATTCCTTGTCGGGGAATTCTCTTGGGTTTTGCATCAATTAAAATCCAACGTATGCGCGACGAGCATTGAGAAATACTGTCATTTTTGAAAGCTAGAAAATCCGCGGTTTCGGTTATTTTTCGGGTTTTGTTATATTAAAAAGGAAAAATCTAAAAACAAATAAATATGAATAAAAATTAACAAATTTTTAGAAGATATTTATTGAAATTCAATTGATGGCATTTACAATATTTGATATAATTAAGCTTAAAGATAAAGTGGAAGTTTTTCTATAAAAATATCCTAATATGGAAGATACCAAATTTTATGAATGAAATATTAATTTAAACAACCGTTTCTTTTCAGAGACTACTCATTTTCCAAGAAGCTTTTTATAAAGAAATAAACTGTAGCCTGACGAATTTTTTTCTTTTTTTGTCCTGAATATTGGTTTTTCTCAAAACACCCGAGTTTTTAAATTATTAAAGGTATCAGATTCTATGCACTTCTATTCAAATTATTTTTTTTAGATTTTAAGAAATTTTTTACAGATTATGCCGTTATCGCTAAAAACACGTTATCGAAACAAAATAAAATACCGTTACCGATAAAATCTGCAAAATCGGCTTTTGATATTATACTGCGTTTCCACTGAACGTGTTTTGGACGTGTTTTTAAATAAAACATGGTTTGTACATTATTTCCCATACATTTTTTTAAGCAAAACACATGTTTTGCTCAAAACACATAAGTGGAAACATACCCAGCAAAACTTTATATTATCCGGTAATAAGTTTGGGAATAAGAAATTAAGGTAGGTAACTGGTTACCATTATTTTAACAAGAGCGTGTCCATTCTGGTAAAACCTTACAAAACACATATTACATCCAGTATAAATGTAATAAGTAATTTTTTGAAAATTTAATTTTTATATATCGGGTATAGAATTAAAATTTAAAAAAGTTTAACTAAAAATGTTATATATATGAAATTTTGTATATGTTTTGGGTGGAAAAATAAAAAAGGTAACATGTTACTTTTCTATTACAAACCCTATTATTTTAACAAGAGCATGTCCATCGCTGCCAGAAATTGCCAATGGTTTGAAAAATCAAGCACTGGCAAAGCACTATTTGCCAATAATCCAACAAATAAAGTGCTGGCAAAGCACTGATTTACAACGCTCTGCCAAAGTTCGTAAAAAGTGCTTTGCCAGTACTTGATTTACAAAATTTACAACCGTAAAAATAAAAAAGCATTGGCACAGTACTGACTTAGAACGCTTTCCCAACATTGGCAAAAAGTACATTGCCAGTACTTATTTACAAAATTTACAACCGATAACTTAATAAAAACAGTGGCACAGCCCTTGTTCACAACAAGAGTGGAGAAATTCAAAACTAAATTGCAATTTATGATTTGAAGTTAAGCATATACTAGGAGTATAGTCAGCAGAAAGTATAGTTTTTGTACTAAAATTTTACTTAAGAAATTTATTTTAACATTACTTTCTTTAGTAAAATTGTGTTAAAAAATCGTCCTAACTTATCACAAAAATAATTTGATAAAAAAAATATTCAGTTATTTTGTAATTAACTTAGTTCAAGCAAGCCTATTGTTATTTCTGTTCAAATTACCAAAATCATTCAATAAGAAATAATACAACTCTTCACTGAAGTGAATTACTAAGTAGGACTTTATTGGTTGTTTTTAGTTTTGGTACTGGCAAACCGCTTATTGCCAGTGCTTTGCCAACGTTTTAAAAAATGAACGGCCAAGCCCTGCCCGGTGTTATCATTTTGGGGTTGGCAAAGCACTTAAATCTTCAGATATCCAACGCTCTGCCAACGCTCATACTACCGTTGAAAGCACTGGGCCAATGCTTTGCCGTTCGTATTTTTCTGGCTGGGTACTTACCTCGGTACCATGCTACTCCTCACTTACAGGTAAAGAGTGGTCAAAAACTTTTTATTTAAATCAATAATTTTTAAATCGAATATTATTTTAAAATTGTCAGATTTGTAGTAAGAAAGAATACCTTTCTCCGTTCGTTTTTGAACATCACCAACATCTTTAACACAGACTTAACAGACACGACATAAGTGATCGCATCTATCACAAGTTTTTAAGAAAAGTATTTTTTTTTTTTATTTTTGTAATGAAGTGTGAAAACGAGTAAGAACATGGATTTAATGTTTCGTTCTAACACCAAACAAAAAACAATTGCTAACGATAGTATTTTTGGGGAAAATTTGCTAGAGATGCCAAACTTTAAAATCTCGTTATGTGTTTATTTAGCCTTTGACTCTAGATTTCCATTTTGCCTCTGGAAAAAAATGGTTTTGCTTTCAAATTCTAAAATTATTAGATCTATAAATTTATATTTTGTTAATTTTTGAATCGAAGATTGTTTGAGCTTTATTATTCAATGACATTCAATAATTTTGATGTTATACTTTCATCACTTAAAAAAAAAAAACTTTTGTTAGTTATTTATTTATGTCTGTGTGCCGTTGGACAATTATTTTTGTCAACAAGAAATAATTTAATTGTATTAATTGATCTTTTATAACCTTTTAAAGTATAAGACGTAATAAAATGAAAATAAGATACTTTATTGATTGATTAACCCCTTAAAATCTCAAAGAAAACTAATTTTGACAAAAAAAAAAACTTCAATACTAATTTTTCCCCCTACACTGTGCAACAAGAAATTGTATCCTTAACGAAATCAACGAAAAATAAAAGTAGACTATAAGTAGACCATAACACCCAACGAGTTTTGAAAACATAGCTCCATTATGGGTGAAAATAAAAAAACTTTAAACACTATTTAATGCACACAAAAATATGTTCTACCCATATATGAAAATTATGTTTATGTTATGATATGATAAAGAATTTGGAATTCGCAAACTCCACAACCCTTAAAATATATCATTATGAAATAAATATGGTCTGCCAAAAAAAGTTCAAAAAAAGTTTGTTTAGAGGTCGCAAATCGAAAATGAAGTTTCAACGTAGTAGGAATTGTTCTTTTATTTTATTTGAGTCAAAAAAAAAAATAAGAAGCAATTAAAAATAATTATTATGGTCGAGACTCATCAGATCTAATATATTTTTAGACGTATATAACAAATATGAAATCCACATTCAAATCGGAATCGCGGAATTCGCGAAATTCGTACAACAAAATGTATTCAAATTTGATCAAGCCAAAATTTAAGCTCAACTGCAAGGATATCTGTTTTCTTTTATAAAATTAAAAACAAAACCAACTATTACGAAAGGCCTGGGTAAGTCGATTTCAAAAGAAGTTGGAATTTTCAATAACATCGTTTTCAGGTAACTAGAAAAATACCACAAAAAATTGACTTTGTGAAATCTTTGAAAAATGTCAATAATATAAAATCCAATATTTTTTTAATTTCGATTTCAGATTCTTAATCTTCATTAAAATTAAGCTCATATTTGAGAAATTTATTCATTTAAGACGTAACCTATTTGGATTTCTACTTACATCGTTTCAGAAAATTTTACAATTTTAACAAAACCGCGAATAACTTAAGAGCTTATAAATATTTTTTAAAGATTTAATTTCCTTTTCTGCACATAAATTAAGACTGGATTGGAGGTCTTTTTTTACTTTTTCTGCGAGCTCTAAATGTTAACGAATTGAGTTGAAACTTGGTACATGGAGATCGCAACTTTCGAACTTTCATCTTTTTTTGGACGACTCCAATGTTCATATACGATTTCATTTTTGCCTGGTTAGTTTATTTCCTTAAAATACAAACAAAAATTGGACGGAAAAAAAACACAAAACTAAAATCGAGGTAAGTTTTTAAAACTATTTAGGAATTTTGAGGTACTGCACACAGAAAAAAATTTAGCTATTTGCCAACTGAAATTCGTTGAGTTCGACTTAAATTCGGCTATAACGAATTTCAGACGCTTGGCACAACTAAACATTTGTTTTCACAACAAAGTTCGGTTATTTCAACTGAATTTTAGTTGCTATATACCCAAACTATTCAGAAATATAATGTAAATATCGTTGTACTAACTAAATTTATAAGTTGTTACCATTAATAAACACTTTTTAATTCGGTTAGCACTTTATTTCTCTGTGTGTGATAGTCCTTTTTCATTCCGGTTGGTCTTATTCAGGATACAATCAGTGATCCCAAATTTGTTGCACAGTGTTATCAGTAGCATGTGCGATTAAATTGAATCTTAAAATTCTACCTCCGTTTTATAGTGCTATCTACTATAATTAGCACTTTTTCTCTTGCCTACAGATCAAAGTTTAAAAAATATACAACAAAAAATAAAGAATGGAATACACTTATAAAAAAAAGTTAGTTCAGAAGTCTGTTAAGCGCGTTCCAACTCAATTGAACTAATTTTTTCTGTTGATATAGTTTAAATCTGTAATTTAACTAAAGTTATCAGTTATCCTATTTTACCACATGAACAAATTTCAGTTATACTTCAACTAATTTTTGCTCTTAATATTTAGTTAAATTTTTTAGATGCTTTCATAGAGTTTGTCGGATAGTTTTGAAATATTTTTTTATTAGTTGCGTAAAAAATCAAAAACGATGTGTGAGCTAGTGTCTACTTATGTGTGCGTGCATTTCTATAATAAAAGTTTGTATCAATATTTTACATAAAAACAATAACAAGCGCTTGTAGATAAAATCATGTTTGTGCTTGTTAGGCTTGGGCATTTTACGTCTTTCTAGTTCAGCTCCTTTCAATGAACTAGTTCGCTCTTCTAGTTCAACAGCTCTTTATCCTAAATTGAGCTGTGCAACACGAACTATTTGAATTGAATCAGCTGATGCGTAACAAAATGTGTAACTTTCTATTAAATTTACTATCGGAGAATAATTCAACACTTTAAAATATATTTAAAATGATTGCTAAATCACAAAATGGTACGTAATTATAAAAATTTTAAATTATTTTAAAACAAATTGAGCTGGCAACATTAAAAAAAAACTCAAA
Source organism: Delia radicum (assembly GCA_021234595.1). Classification (NCBI taxonomy): domain Eukaryota; kingdom Metazoa; phylum Arthropoda; class Insecta; order Diptera; family Anthomyiidae; genus Delia; species Delia radicum. The sequence goes on from CM037854.1 coordinate 235,159,229, forward strand.
AGCAACATAAAGAAAAGAAATATTACTCAAAAGACGAAAAGAGCGAAAGACCTAAAAGAGCTGATGATTGTGATCCAGCTCACTAGTTCAAAGAAAATACTAGTTCAATTGAACTAGGTCGTTCACGAACTACACAACTCTAGTGCTTGTACTTCAGTCAGAAACGGAATGCCGAGAAAAAAGCAAGACACAATTTTGCCAGCTAAAATATTTAATTAATAAATAATTAAAATAATAAGGTTAGTATTAAACTAAAAAATATATGTGAATATTTATTTTCTTTCATCCCTTTAATAATTTCATATAATTCTAATTGGCATTAACAACGAAACCAAGAAACAGACAGACAACAATGATCGAGAAAAATAAACACGTTGGTGGTTTTTCAAAATGTGTAGCCGTTCTCTGTAGTAAGCCGAGCACGAAAGAAGAAAAATGTTCCAGTTGAAAATATGATTAAATTAAGAAAATATTAAGGTAAGTTTTAAAATAAGAAATATTTTCATTTTCATATTTTTCAAACAATTCTGCATTGATAAAGAAAACAAAACAAATGCCAACAACAGGCCAGGATAATATACAAAAAAGTGAAATATAAAAACAATATTAAGTGCATTTATAGAGTGATTTGCAATCAAAATAATTTTATGAGTGTAGCGATCATTAAATTTGTATCCTCTTTTACCAGTACGAGTACAATTGGTACAGTACACACATATGATGCAGCCAATTCTTTTATGGTATTTTTTTAGTGTCCAGAATGATTTGATTGTTAAGTTTTAGAGTAGTGTGTTGGCAATTTCATGTATATTTTTTATGATCTCTGTTGGCCTTCACACGATTCGGTAACATGTGATGGTTATAAAATGTTAAATTGAACCAAAGAAATTATTCTTTTCGCACAGACATTACCAAACAGCTGTTAATTTCCTTACAAAACAATCATATGTTGGAATCAGTAGATACAAATTATATCAGCTGGTTGTTTGGCTTAGTTTGTTTTTTTTTTTTTTTAAATATTCCCAACAAGTTTTAAGAGATAAAAGGCTTTAAGAAAAATATTTAATTTCGTTTTTAAAAGGATATTAACTTTTATGGTATATTTTTATTATACCAGTTTTACATAGTCATTAAAAATATTTGACGGATTCCTGCAATTTTGTGTATTGTGTAAACGTCGTATTTTTTATAACATTAGTGTCATTTTTGGAGTAAAGCACATATATTAACAGCGAAACTAAATATTTAAACCTCTCCTGATCAAAAAAAACTATGTCTCAAATACAAAATCAGATCTAATTTGATATAGATTGATATTTATTCTTATCCAAGTTTATCTCAAAATTGGGGTATATTCGATTAGACCCCTCAAATATATTACTGTATTAAATTAGATCAAAATTGATCTCAAAGTTGGGGGATCCAATAATATCTAATTTAAGATCCTGATAGATCCCAAAATATCCCATGGGATTAATTTAGATATAATTCGATTCAAAAAGATAAGTAATTTTTGGTGGATCGAATAAGATATTTTGAGATTAAATTGGATTTACTTAAATCCCATGAAATATATAATTTTAAATAATATTATTTAGACATCTGGCGCATATATAATTATGTATGTGATTATATATAACAATATATCATTATATCTTATACGCATAGAAATGATTAATTATATTGGACTATATATAATCATATCTAAAACTAAATTGTTAATATTGTGTCATATATGGAATCTTACATAATTATATCTTACATCGCTTAGTGTCATATATAAATATATCTTAGGTTGCACCATATATATTATACATATATTTGACACATTTAAGAAATGGAATTAAATATTTGTGTTGAATGTTTTGAAATATATATAGTACATATATATATATATGTATGTACTATATAAAAATATATGTTTTTTTTAAGAAATAACCGTGGCTTTTAGGAAAATACAATTCAAAATGCGGCAATAGTTGCAAAGGTACGTACCTGCAAATAAATATTGTGTACAAATATACCATATACGAATCTATCATGAATCCCCTCATTATTGTAGTATAAAACTAAATTAGATATGTTTGTATTCTTTTCTGAACTGCAGTTTGAAAGAGAAGGGATTTTTTAACCCTTTGGGTTATGTAGTGAGCACATTAATGCACGATTTTTTTAATTTTTCGCAGAATTTCTTAAAATATAACTCAATTTATCTATTAAAAGCTTAATTGAAAATTAATTTGGTACACACAAAATTTCCTGTTTTATAACCCATAAGACAACAAAGTGAAAAATGCGGAAATTTTAAAAAATCATCAAAATTCTCGCCAAAACTAAAATTACTTTGTTCTAGGGATTTTTTTTTTGAATATTGGCGTTTTTTTCAACTATGGCAAATTTTTGTTAAATTTTGGCGATCTTTTCAAATATTTAATTTCGGCAATTTTTTTATTATAACGATTTTTTTCAATTTTAAAATAAGCTTGTTTTTTATTTAAAAATATGAAACTATTTAGAGTTAATACAAGTTCTGATCATGAAATTATGAAAATTTTCAGCTATATTTGTTGCAGCTTTTTTTTTCTTGCTTATTTTTGTTTAAAAATTAATCTTTTGTGAGCTTTTTTCTTTGTTATATAATTTTTTCTTTGTACTGTATTTTGAAGTATTTTTCTTTAACTGAAAGTTGAAAATTTTATGTTTATCAAAAAGTATTTTTTATAAACCAATTTGAACTTTGAAGCTTTTTTATAAACCAACTAGCTGACCCGACAAACGTTGTTTTGCCTTCAAATTTTATTTTCATTGAAAGTCTGGTTCTGTTACAAAGTCGTGGTGGATTGATATTTCGAAGATGAATGTACCCGTATCCAAGCAATGCTGTGTAGCAAAGCAAAAATTTTTGATATTCACACAATTTATATGAAAAATCACCAAATCTCGACCAAACGAAAATATTTTTAGACAATTTTTTTTTTAAACCATCCTCATTGCATGTTCCACAAAACGTATTTAGCCATTTTTTATTTTATGCAGCCATTCTCGAGTTATGGAGTGACAATCAAAATGTACACTTTCTTTTTATATATATAGATTTGAGCTTTGACTGGCGAAGTTCTACGGAACGAAATTTACACAAATTTTAATTGTAGTAACGATTTTAATAAAAAGCTAATATAATTTAACGGTTTTGTTTTTAAATATAGCGGCTTACTTTTATATTTAAACGGCTTATTTTACTGTTTTTCTAGCTTTTCTTTAAGCGCTTAAAACATTGATCTTAGAGCAGTAATAAGGTTTTAAAATGTTGGATTTATCGAGATTTTTACAATTGCTTTTGACTGGTGTAATCTCAAGATATAAATCGTTAGTCGAAAATGGGTTAAACTATATGTAGGTAAGATATATAAAATATAAAAAAGAGATAAAAGAGTTAATCATATAACTGGATAATGAAATTTTACAATAAATGTTCAAAGTTAAGGTTAAAATTAATTTTCTCATACATTTTCATTATTTATATTCTTCTATTCTTCTTAATTTATTTTTGATTAATTTACAAATTTTTTTTAACAATATTTCTTGATCTGGTCAATTTGTTTCCTTTATTTTTCTTTGCTTTAAATGTGAGAATGTAAACACTTTCCGCTTCTGGTTTAATTTGATTGTATATGAGATATTGAATGACCAACGAAATGCTTTTATAAATGAAAACCTAAATATTATAGTAGTGGTAAATATCAATACATTCATATGTTTGCGCAGTAATTCCCATGTATCTTTGGGATCATTTGTATCATTCTAAGACACAATGGCACAGTCTTTTAATGAACATGGTCGGTAAATGTTCGTAAATTAATCTTTATTGGATCGTAAAAAATTAAATTAAAAATAATATTAAATGTAATAGTAAAAAATTAATAAATAAAATCATTAATAATAAACCAATAAAAAATAATATTAATAAAAATCATAAAAAAATTAAATTTTATAATAAATATTTAAAAAAAAAAAAAAATAAAAAAAAATTTAATTTTAAAAGTAGCATATTTACGATTTGGATTAATGTTATTGTGAAATAATTTTAGTTCTTACCACATTTAAATTCAAGCAATTCATTATCAGTTCAAGATTATTAAAGAAATTAATTAAAAATAAATTAAAAAATATATAATTAAACAAATTAGCACATAAAGAATATAAATCATAAGTGCTTACGGCATCAATGAATTAAATTTTTTTTTAATTGTCGTCATAATTGATAATAAAACTGTAATAACACAGTGCAACAAATTTGGAGTCTCCGGTTGTAGCCCGAATGAAACTACGGGAAAAGAAAGTAGACTATCAGTAGATCAAAACCCCAAAAACTTAGCTCGGATTTCTTTGTATGATTTTGGTCTTTTTTCAGTTAAATTTTTATTTTTTTTGAATATTGCAATAACATAAATAAACCCAGGTGAAAATGGAATAGAATATGTACAGAAATGTTTTATATATAGGTTTGCACGTGATCATATATCAGTAAACCTGATCATAAATGACCATATACAATTCAATAAATAACCATATATGGTCTCATACTTATATGACCAAAAATGATCAGATATAAACATATATTAATCACATAATAGCATATATGAACATAAATAATCATATACGAACATATACTCTCAAGATAATATAAGATATAAGATCCGAACAAATTTAAGACCATGTATGGTCATAAACTGAATTATATAAGGTCATATATAATCAGCTATACTCATACATTTTCATATACATGCCCATATGTATATGAACATCATTTTGTAGAGTTGTACCCAAAACACAAGACTGTGGCAGCTCCTTTTCCAAAAAAAAAAAATAACATTAAAAATGCCAACCCACAAAAACAATAATTTTTAATATATACTCATCTTTTTCGCTCAATTTAGAAATTTATTTCACAACGTTACCAGATTGACGTATGGTTTTTACGTTCATGGTAGCCAACTTTGCGTTTATGTTGAGACATCGTCACAGGCCAAATTTAGTAATACAATTTATTGCAGTTTTAGGGGCAAGTTTTCAAAACTCTTTGTAGGGTTTGGTCTATTAAATGTCTACATTCGTTTCCTGTTGGTCTCGTTCAGGACACAATTTCTTGTTGCACAGTGTAATTTAAAGAAAAGCAAAAACATAATTTAAATAATTAAACTAATATAAAGTTCAAAATCCACATTTAGGCACACCGTTTTAAACCCATTAAAGACCAGTATTAAAGAAAAATTTTAACGCTTGAAAAAATACCAATACAATAATTATATTTTTTAAAATTCAAAAGATAAGTTAGTGTAGTGTTTTAAAAGCATATTCGTATTAAATTTTGTCAACCACAATAGCCAGGGTTGCCAATTGTGATAATTGAAAAAAGCTCAGTCACCCCCTCGATATATGTTAATTTATACTCAAAGCAACATCAACTTCCCATACAAATGTGGTATTTTTTTTTAATAACATAAATGCACGGACATGTTTTATATACCAGTGGGTGCGTCTTTAAAATACCTTTCATTTGATACCCACGTTGTCTTTAGTTTAGTAACTTGTAGAAAAAATATGTTAAAAAAACAAATTGTCAAATTTTAACGCCACTTTTAAACTGCTAAACTTGAGATTTCGCACCTAAAAAAATACAACAAATGCGAGTTTCATTCTAATCTGCGAATTCACCATACAAAAAAATATAATACTGGTAAACCACTGAAATTTTTTTAAACCCACTGTGCTAAAAATTACCATATTGCACAACTAATATTTTACTAGAAAAACACTATTTCGTTTGTAAAACATGTGCTGCCAGTACCGCCCGCAAAATTCTTTGCCAACATTGTTTTTACCAATATTACAACCAATTAGAAGCATTATCCATTTTTAAATTTTATTACACTTCACACATTTAAATATGATGTAAAAGATTAATACCGAACAGTCTTTCTGCTTTTTAAATGTGTTTTATTATACATATCGCACTCGATCAACAAGAGGGTATTAACTCACTTTTTTCAAGAATTCAACTAACAACATCAATATCTATCTATTGTAAAAATTTCAACGTATCCCGATTACTCTTTCATCTCGAAAACCACTTTTGAGATCATTTTCATGATAATGTAGTGATTACCTTTATTTCAACAAAAAGGTATTATTTCGAGTTAATACAAAAGTTCAAATAGAAATGAATCGTATGTTTTCATAAAAAAGGTATTATTTTGATTTGAGCCTTTATTTATGTTAAAAATAATCAAACTGTTTTATTTATATTTGGTTGTATTTTGAGTTGATACTGTTTTGTTGATAAAATTTGTTTTATTCTATAAATTTAAATCGATAAGATTTCAAAAAAAATGGTATTAACTCAAAAAATTGATTTTTTTTTGCAATTAGTGGTAAAATTTAAAATAAAAACAATGTATATATATTTTCAAATGGAATTTGCTTGTTATGATATGTTTTAATTTTTAAATTCTGGTTAAAATGTAGCCATAAACAGTTTTTTGACTCTACTGAAAATTTTAAAATGTTGAGTTAATACCATCTTGTTGATCAAGTGCGATATGTATATCTCAAAATTAATTAAATTTATGGTATTTTGAAAGCACACAATTTTTTAAATTACCAACGTTATGCCAACGGTGTCAATTCAAAATTCACTCAAAATCCACGTTCAGCCAATGCATAACCAACCGTCGCCGACGCTTTGCCAACATTGTGCCTGGGTAGTTTCCTTGTAAGTTAAAACAAAATTAGTGAAATAAATTAATTTTTGTTAAAAATTTAATCATTAAATTATCTGCATAGCGACAGAATAATTTATATATATTTTTTTAATATAAAACCCAACTTTTTCAAATAAATAGAAAATATTTATAATTTTGTCAAAAATTTCAATTTGTTTTCCAAAAATTTTCAAAGTCGGTTTTGCGACTTTATTACAAAATATTGATAGTTGAAGTGTCTAGTTCTTGTAAAATTGGTATAAATCCATAAGCCGCTGTAAGATCTAGGGGCATTTAACCCATTTTATAAAACTGACCGCGGGCGTGGGAATTTCTTAAAATTTTTGTTTGTTGGAAGATAATATATAATTTTTCACATTAAAAAAAAAAACAATGGAATAATTTAGAAGTTTGTAAAGTTCTTAATCCTATCTTTAAATTTTATGAAAAAAAATTACATACTGTAGAGCGAATTGTTGTCATTCCCAAAATGTTTCCATACATCCCTAACCAAATCAGCATATAACCTTTTCAATATTTTTTCAAAAGAGTGCACACAGAGAAAAATGTAGCTATTTGCCAACTGAAATTTGGTTATTACGAATTTCAGTCGGTTTGTAATACTGAACATTAGTTTTCACAACAAAATTCGGTTAACTCAACTGAATTTTAGCTGCATCCCCCAAAATATTCAGAAATCTAATGTAAATATCGTTGTACTAACTGAATTTATAAGTTGTTATAATTAAAATACACTTTTCAATTCGGTTGGCACTTTATTTCTCTGTGTGTGCCAAAAAAATTTAAAAATTTGTATTTTTTACTTAACTATAAGGCAACCCTGGGACAATAGTATTAACTTTTTACTGCGTTATAATATATCTCTCCTATCCAAAATTAGTCAGGCCTCAAAAGTAGGTGTTGCTTTAAATCGACGGCATTGCTAAATGGGTTAACTAAAAATTCGATTTTTCTAGTTCCTTATAAAATCCCAAAAATAGCCTTGATTATTAATAAAACTTTTTAATATTAAAATAAAAGCTTAACTACCGCTGGTTTTAAAGCCATAAAACATTTTTAAGGTTTTCAAATCCATACTACGATATTGAAGAAAACTGCTAAAAAAAATCTCCAAAACTAACCCTGCGATTTCAAAATGTGTGCCAGATTTGTGTTCAGCGTGCCGAAATTATATAGAAATGGTATGTTGCGAGAGGAGGTCTATATTGGTCTTTAATAGTATTATTAGTTACTCTGATGACCTTGAAATTAAAAATTCCAAATTTTCTTAATTCAAACCACAATAACTGAACAAATTTCAAGCAGTAAATGGTTAATTAAGGAAGTCAAAGCTAAAGAAATCATGTTTTTATTGTTGCATTTTGGTTAATTTATAATCGGTGATCAATAACTGATTTTAACTTTTATATAAAAAATTAATAAAAACTGTTCCTGTTTTTTTTCTTCCTTAAAATATCCTCTAAAAAAAGCCCTAATAGATTTTGATTTTATAATTTTAAACTATTTTTTAAATTTTCTATCACGTTCAATTATTAAAATTGTTGATAGAAACTTAAAAAATATTTTAATTGTGAATTTTGAAATTCTCATTAAATTAGAAGATCGACATTTGTCATGAGTTTTTTTTTTAAGTGGTTTGAATTAGATTAGTGATATCACCGTTATAAACGGTATAATAGCAATTTTGCAAATTAGCACTGAGACTGTTCAAACAAATTTTTTATTCGAAGAAATATTAGTTAAGAACCGCCATATTTATAGGACGGAATAGAAAATAATTATTTTTTACATACATACACATATCTCCGAAATTACACAAATTAAGATTTTTGCAAACTTGGTAAATAAGATTTTTGTTAATTTTACTACCAATCCGGGCTATTGAGATAGTATCCAAATATTGCAAATACCTTTCCCACACTTAAGATAATCTCTACATTGTAAATATCCAGTACTAAATTTAATGAAACTTAACAAAAACTCTAAAATTCCTAATTAAATAGTGAAAATTCAATTGCAAAAAATTTATGGAGACAATTTAAAAAATTCAAGTTAAAATTTAAAGGAAAACAACATCACAAACAAATACTACATGACAAAGGGTCATAAATACTGGCCAAACTACGTAAGATAAGATCATTGTGGAGAAAAAGCAAAAGACATATTTAAAGCGTGAAACAAGGAGCAATTTGCAACAAAGTTGCAAAATATCAGTCACATAAACAAACAGCAACAACAAACACAAAAAAAGAACGAATTAAACGCATGCGCAACGTGACATTATTGGACGGGATCAAAACAAATAAAAGCATAAACACACACACACAAGTGGACTTATGGGAAATACCATATAAAAAAGGGATAAGGAATTGCAATTGATCTGGAAGACGATACAACTGTACGACACACGTCGTATACCTTATACCTTATACGTACATTGTATAGCACAGCAAGTGTCAATAAATTTGGATAACTCACGTGCCACAGAAACGAGTGCAAAACTCACATTCAACAAAAAATACACAAAAGCAATACAAAACTGAAAAAAAAACTTGTTGCTCCACTTCTCGGGATCAGAAATGATTATAACATCTGTTGTTCACAAAGAGAAAAACGATCGTACTACAAAGAATTTCCAAGAGACCGGCATTTTAACAACATATTCGTTAATAAGAAAATGCTCTACCAGCTGTAAAAATAACAATAGCAACATGTTGCTAACTTACTATATAACACTAATATGTTGTTTAGTATCATTACTAACTCAACCATGTTTAGCAACATCATCTGTGCAAATGACAACATATCCAAAATTACCATCTCCACTTCCGCCCCCATACGAATGTAGTAGTAAAGATATACGTAATAATTGTACGGAACTGGAGATATTACAAGATTGCACAGTTATTACTGGTACGCTAGATATTGTTTTGCTGCCAGTTGTGAATTCATCTTGCAATTTTAATCAATATCAATTTAAGAATTTAAAAGAAATTACCGGCTTTTTAATATTTAATGATGTACGAAATTTAACAAATATTACCGATATGTTTCCTAACTTAACTGTGATACGTGGTCAACAAGTGTTTTTAAATTATGCTTTTGCCGTTTCCGCAATGAATGCTTTAGAGAGGGTGAGTAAAACTATTTTATCATTTTTTGTCTCTCTTGTTCATAGTCTGCACGTAATTAAAATGAATGTGTTTGGAAGAATCTAATGTTTTTTAATCCCCATTTCGATTCAGAGATTATGGGCGAACATTTTTCGGTAATAGCACCCCAACAATACATACTATTATCAACATGATTTTGGACATAATCCCAAGATAAAAATTGATTTAAGATTATTTTCTTAAATGACACAAACCCTATTATTGCGATAGTCCTAGTAAGGAGTTTCTGCAGTAATAATCTACGAAATAAAAATAGGAAAAATGATCAAGGTGGTTATGGCTCTCAAGAAACATGTTTAACTTACCAGGCTGGCATCCAGCCTGGTAACATTTTTTTATTTACTAATACGTACAAAAAATGTTTACTGTTGTTGAACTCGAGAAACATAGTCCTGATAAACTGATTTTCTATGTTGTTGTCGTTTAAAGCAGTTATTTAGCTAAAGTTATTAGTTATCTTATTTCACCATAGGAACAAATTCCATTCGTATTTGAACTAATTTTTCAAGCTAATATTAAGTAATTCGTGTTTCTCTTTAAAGACCTCATTATTGATATGATCGTGGGTCTTTTAAAGAACCCATTATTGATGTGATCGTGAAACTTTAAAGGACACATTACACAGTTAAACACTAAAAATGCATCGGACATGCGACTCATCAATTCTGATAGATTTTAGGACGTAAATCACGAATGTGAACACCAAACTTTAATATAAGGTCCGGGTTTTGAAATATTCGTGAATTTAACTTTAAACAAAAATCAAATTTTTCTTTAAAATTTCTTATTAATTCATATACCTGAATAAAGTAAAGTATGGACTTTGAGCAGTTAAACCCATATAAAATTATTGCGATTGAAAGAAGGATGTAGAATATCCTTGCAATTAAAGTGAAAACTTCACTTATTTTTTAAATATTTCTTTAACTATATTTCTTTAACTTTGAAACTCTAAGGAGATTTTCAAGATCTGCGTCCTAAAGTCATTTAGAAATGATAGGTCGCAACGCCGATGTATCAAATTTTTCTGATTTTATTGAACGGTGTTATTAATGCGACCCTGTGAAAGAAGACATTATCGATGTGATCGTGGTCCAGCTAAAAAGGGTCCTTAAATATAAATGATTTTGTTTTAAATACTTTTTAGGCATAGAAATATGAATTCTTAAAATTATTAATTTCTATTTACTTCATTAAATATTTTTTTTTTAAATCGTTTCCATTTATTTTCTTTTCAGTTAGAATTCCGATCGTTAATAGCCATTCAACGAGGTCATATTTTTGTGGAGGCCAATCCAAAGCTTTGTAATACAGAGGGCATCTATTGGGATCGTTTGACTTTAAAACCGGGAGAAAATCATATATTTTTAGCAGATAAAGCACAATGCCCAGTCGAATCGAAATGTAACGGTTGTCTAACCGATTATTGTTGGTCGGATCAAGTGTGCCAAAAGTTTGAAAGTGATAGTGTTCTATCATTGACACAGTAAGTGTTAAAACCATAGATTTCATAGATATCAAAGTCTTTAACAGTTTCTGTCAAAAGACGGTACTCATAAGAATGTGTTGGACATACCATACATACAAAAAATATTTGAATGTTTGTTGTAAAAAGGAGAATAGTTTGATATCTATCTAATCTATGCGTTAAAGGGCTTTAAATTTAGCTGATGAACAATTTCAATGTATTCTGATTTATTTATTTGTTATATTGAAATAGAGACATCAAGGATTGTGATGAAGAATGTTTGGGTGGTTGTTATAATCATACTGCTCAGGGTTGTGTGGTATGCAAAACTTGGACTGATCATGGTACTTGCGTCAATGAGTGTCCACGAGATAAATATGCCTGCAAACAGTATTTAAGATGCTACACCAGAGATGAATGTGTACAACAGAAGAAATTATTTGTTTACAAAAAGACTTGTATAGATTCTTGTCCTGGTGGTTTTAAAATTAATGTAAATTTCTACTTGAGTTCCTTAAGAAATACGATTCTTAAAAATTAATTGTCATTATATTTTTTAGCATGCTACCGGAGAATGTGATTCATGTGGTGGTATAAACACTTGTTTAAAAACTTGTAATCCTCCGAAATTTGGTGATCCCATAATTATTAACCATTTAATGAATGTCGAATTGTTAAGAGGCTGTCAGATATTGAATTCTTCAGTTTTAATAACCATTCACAATCGTATTGATGAACAAGAATTGATGGAAAACTTACAAGATGTTCGTGAAATTATGGGTCATTTAAAAGTTAATAGGCAAGTAGACAAATTAGTAGATCTTTAATGTAATAATTTTTTTGTATTAACAGATCTCCTCATTTAACGTCACTAAATTTCTTCAAAAATCTTGAAACCATTCATGGGAAACCTATGGAAAATAATCAATATTCTTTGATTATTTATAACAATAAAAATTTAAAAGAATTGTGGAAAGTGAAGACCGGCTTTAAGCTTAAAAATGGTGGCATGTATATATTCGAAAATAATAAACTTTGTAATCATCACATACAAGATTTCCAAAATAACGTTCAACATGACAAAAGCAAAGATTCATTACAAAAAAGTGATCAAGAGGTTTTATGTGCACCAGCAAAATTAAATTTATATTTGGAGGTATGTGAGTACTAAACGATTTAAATTATTTTATTTTTCATGTGCAGTTAGAACTTTTAAAAATTGCAGAATTTAAATTTTTTATTGAATAGTCAAAAAAGTCAAAACCAGTGTTTTTATGCCGCAGATTAATTTGTTATATCATTCCACATATTGTGTAAAAATATCGTGTATATATACTGTTCGCGTGAGAAAACCCTATTTTATTCATCTGAAAAGTGATTCTCTTGATAGTTGGTGAATTTAAAGAATTTAAAGAATTTAGTTTGATAAAAAATTTAAAAGCGTTTTCTTCAAAATCCTGTTTTTAAGTTTTGACAGTCTTCTAGTAAATACGCGATATGTGCTTTCCACGTCAACTGTTCAACAAAAATGTATCGCATCAATGTCATACTTACAGTATTTTTTCTTCTATATGAGAAATAAAATGGAACAACTTTTTCTGTTTTCCACAAGGTGGGCGAAGTAGGCATGGTTATATATAGACAAATTTTGTGCTTATTTTTTGTATGTTATATAAAATAATTTAATTGAAAATCGAATATGTTAAAATTTGACTACATATATGAATAAATTTTGTATAAAGAATTCGAAAAAAAAATAAATAATTTTAAAGCATTTAATTGAAATTGCGAATTTGTAAATAAATTTTAAATTTTCCATTTTAAATTAGGGAAATTTCCTATTAAATTAGGAATTTTTATTTGATATTGAGAAAATTCTATATGAAATTTAGATTTTCCATTTAAAATTGGAAAGTTTTTAAGTGAAAATAAGATTTTTTATTTGATAAAGAGAAAATTCTAAATGAAATTTAGATTTGCCATTTGAAATTTAGAATAAAATTGATCGTACTTAAAAATATCGATTATTTCTTTTCAGGTTCTCTCTCATCGTTCTATAAAATTATCCTGGCCAAAAAAGCAAACATCCACTGAAGTTGAAATTATTTATCGACCCGTAAACGAGCACGAACAATTGAGTGAAGAAAGTGAAATAGATACAGAAGTGTGTAAACGTATTAATTGGCGACGAGAACTTAAGTTTCCACATGAATTCGTCGAAAACATAACGCACTACAGTTATGTAATAAATAATTTGAAATCTCACACTAAATATGCAGCATTAGTGAAAATTTTTGGGTCGAAAGATACAAATCATGAAGCTAGAAGTGAAATAAAATATATAACTACAGAAATTGATGTACCCTTGCCACCGATTATATTATTAAAGGCCATAACGTATAATTCCCTGACAGTGGAATTGCAATACGAGAATCGTGAAGATAAATGGGTAGATTTTTATATATTAGAGGTCTATGATATACCGGATGATAAAAATATGTTGGATAAGCGTGACTATTGTGATGATGATACTCTTTTGCTATTAGATTATGCTTTTGAGGATTATGAGCACTGTTGTAGTCGCCGAGAGGAAGAACAAGAAGATCGCTTATTTTTAAAACAACTACGTAATGAGTTTTCCTGTTCATTAGATCAACCGGAATATTGTGAGAAAAATCATCAAGAAAATAATCTAATAAATCATCGTAAAACTTTTTATACGAAACGTTTAGAACATAGTGAACATAATCATACTATACGAAATTTGGAACGTTTTCATATGTATGCTATACAAGTCCATGCCTGTAATCATGCTGGTTGTGGTTCTTATAATGTGACAACGACAAGGACAAACTATTCCATAGCTGCTGATGGAATTGATGACTTGTCTGCCTGTAAAATGGCCAACAATAATGAATATCGTGTATATTTTTCAGAACCTAAATTACCAAATGGTTATATCACCAGCTATGATGTACACTTCCGTTACTTTCGAGATCCGGGCGAGGTAAAAAGACCAAATCATATAGATTGTTTAACACGTTTGGAACATGAACAAAATCATTTTGTATACAGAGGCAATTGGAATGAAACTTTTAATCAGGCAGCTGTACGAGTTTTTTCCTTGGGTCACAGTACTATGACCGATTGGATAACGATTACGACGTGTCCCAGTACTAAATTGGCTGGTAGATCATCATCACATGGTTGGAATATATTTTTTATTTTCTTTTTAATTGGTGCTGCCGGAACATTATTGTGGGTTTGTTATAAACGTAAATATTGGCGTAAAATACCGGAATTACGTAGATTTTTACCATTACACATGGGTTGGCGTTATTTGCGTCCGGAAACGGAGACAGCCGAAGATCGCCAGATTTTGGTAGATGGTTTTGAGGCAGTACGTTTTCATAATAGTCAGGAAGATGATATGAAATATTTGGTACATTAAATTTTAATAAACCTATCGATTTAACAGCAATTTTAACCATTATAATTTTTTACTTATATATTTTTTTTACATATATATTAATTTCTAATTATGAGATAGGAAACTTTTAAGGAAATTTCATGTCTAAATAACTTCCCGGAAGTTTTGTTGAATAGAAAAACATCTAAAGAACCATATTACGAGAAATGCTTTGCTCCTACGAAAAAAATGTTCCTGTATTATTTTTCGCCAAACTCCTATACCAATATCTTATAGGTAGCAAGGGTAAACAATTTGAAAATACTTGAAAATTTTGTCATAAACAGATTTTTATAAAAAATATTTTGGCTTTACCTCACAAGAAGAGATTTGTGATTCGTTCACTCTTAATAAAATTTGGGTATGTGATAGAGAAGAAAAAATAAGAGACTCGAATTTTTCTTTAGCGCCCCAGTCTAATGTTTAAGAGTTAAAAAGTGGGTCCACAAATTAAAGAATTTTTTGAGACGCATTAACTGGTACATGTATAAAACATGTCCGAAAACTTTCAAGTACACTAAAAACAAGTCGGCAACATTTTTACTGAATGGATCCAGGGTTTTTCTATAAAATATTTTAAAAAACAAAACCGAATGTCAAAATATTTAAAGTTTTTGATAGAAAACCCCTGGTAAACCTATAACAAAAAAACAGGTGTCATAAAAGCCTTATACGGCATTCAGACAACATTGCAAAAAAGTGTTTTGCCAAAACAAGTGGAAAAGAATAAAAAAACCTTTGGAATTGAATAAAGTGCTTAAATACGTGTTCGGCTTTTATGCAAATAAATGGCAACCCTAATTGAGCTCTTTTTTCTATTCCAACGGTTCTTTCTTCTTTGCCATTCATTTTGGCAAAACACGTGTTTTGCAATGTAGTCTGAGTGCCGTATAAAATCGTTGAATTCGTTGAGTAAAGCAGCCAATTAGCAACACTGCAGTTTTTGTTTGACCATAAAAAAATAAAAAAGTGATTTCGTCTGAAAAAGTGTGAAAAATTTATATTTTTTTGTGAAAAACTTTTATTTTAACAACATTTAAAGTATGAACATTATTATATTCTTATTATTTAAAAAGTGAATTGGTTTTTAAAAGTGTTTGTTTAAATATTAAAAGAGCATTTCTGTTTCTCAAAATGGTAAGCCGCAAAGTAAGGTTAGATTTAGTAACAATTTATATATTTCTTGATATACAATTTTTGGAAGTCTTTAGTTTTCTCACATATCGTTGTCTGGTATTATATCATCAACGGCTGTTCCATGTTAAACCTGAGTCGATAGTTATAATATCAGCTGTACGTACACCATGGGGTAGATACCAAGGGCAGCTGTCATCTGCAACTGCAGCACATTTGGGTAAAACATCGTTGGAAGCCGCCGTCAAGCAATCGGCAGTACCAGTGGAACAAATTAAACAGATTTATATGGCGGAGATTCCTTCAATAACAGGAGATGAAGCTGAAGTAAACTTCCATAGCAGCTTCTTAAAGAAAGCTATTTATTCTACGGTAACGACTGCAGATAAAGTTCAAGTTAAGTCTTTTCTTTTGGGTTTGGAAGATTTAAGGTCTAAAAAATCAGATGTCTTGGTTGTGGGTGGTACACAATCTGCTACACAAAATCAGTTAACTAATAAATCTTTAGAAAATTTTAAAAAAGATAAAGAAAATTTTACTTCCCATCTGAATGTCATGGAAAGTTTTACAACAGCGCAAAGGGAAGGCATTTTGATGCAGAGATAGTACCGGTTCAAGTACTACAACAATCTGGTAAAAGAAAAATACCACAAGATATAACACAGGATGAAGTGAACTTTAAAGTACCAGAGGCTTGTATTAGTTATTCTGATGGAGCAGCAGCTTTAGTTTTAACTACATTTGCTAAAGCTGAGGAATTTAACTTAAACCCATTAGCTATTATTAAAGACTTTGTATATACTAATAACAACTCTTCTGATGATTTATTTTCAAGTCAAAAATGCATAGACCAACTTTTATTAAAATCCCACATAAATCCTGAACATATCCAGCATTGGGAAATCGATGATTGTAAGCCACAATTTATCTCTTCTCTCAAACAACATTTTAATTTAAATTTAGACTTTATAAATCCCCATGGTGGCTATTTAATATTCGGAAAATCTTTAGCAGCTTCATTACCCAGAATGTTGACTCATGTCATCCATTCTTTAAAATCTTCTCAATATGGTTGTGTGGTATCTAATAACTTCAACGGATCGTTAGCCATTTTAATACAAAACTTGTAAGAATTTGTTTGGTTTGAGTTGTTAATATTTGCTTCTTATATTATAATTGTCTTTCTTAGTCCTTTGACGTCTTCTTCAGCTTCTGGTGGTCTACCACATGTTACTTTATATACCAAAGATCCTTGTCCTTTGTGCGATATGTTGATAGAGGAATTAGAGATGAGTTTCTCAGGCGAATATGAATTAGAAAAGGTTTACATTGATACCAAAGAAAATATAAGATTTCTACGTTTATATCGTCATGATATACCGGTCGTTTTTCTAAATGGACAATTTCTTTGTATGCATCGTTTAAATAGTAGATTGTTAAGAAGAAAATTAGATTTATTTAAAATATGAATTTGGCGTTTATTGAATGAAACAGGCCTGCCAGCAAACTTGTTTCTAAATGAGTCAGAAATAAATTCAAATTCTATTATTGAAATTTAAAATTTTTGTAGCCCTCTTTTTTGATTAAAAAATTACTCGGAAAAGATATTAAAAAAATTTGGAAATTTTTTTAAATTGTTCACTAATTATCTAAATTTAATTACATATTTAAGTCAATTCTGAACCAGTTTTGTGTCTTTTATGATTCTTTTTGCAAGGCTCATATTTTCTTCTAAAAAATTAGTTATTTTTGGCAACAAAATTTTTAAATTTTAAAAATATTTATATGGGCTAATGTCAAATATATTAAAATCCCTTGAAAATGATTTTATTTTTCAATAACTTTCGCAATTTTTATATTTTAGAAAAGCGGGTAATATATTTGGATTAAGAACACTTTATCTCGTAGGGCCATAAGTCTATATTTCTAATGGTTATTTACGAAAAGATGAAAAATTTTAAAAAATGGTATGAGACCAGCCAACTTTTTTGTTCTATTCATTTTTTTGTTTGGGGCATTCAACTTTTAGATTCCATTTGGTAATACAAAAATCTGTCAGCACTTGAGAGATAAATTCAACACGTACCTTATTGACGTGCCTCACCTAACAAATAAATACATGGTAGCCGAAAATTGAAATCAAATTTTTCAGTTTTTAAATTTTTGGTTTTTTTGTACAGGGCACTGACGACCTTCATGGAATACAAATTCGAAAACAATGGTTCGTTAATGTTGTTGATGTGCCCTTAGCAGACAAGGAGTACAACCATCACAAAAGTTGAAAAATATGCGCTGTTTAGTTTTAAATAGGCCAGTTTGCTGCGTGAACTGAGTTTTTTTTTTGTTATTTTGCAACACAAAATCAGAGAAGCATATAAAAACATTTAAATTCAAAAATTTTAAGGACTTTTTGAAAATTGTAAAAAAATTGCATAATTTGTCTGCTTTTTTATATAGCAAGCAATGATATTGATAGATTTTAAAAATCTAGAAATAATAGTGGCAACGCTTATAATTAATAGCCATCTCAAATTTTTTTATTAAAAACGTTACTGTGTGCTAAAAATTTGACTCTTTTATCTAAACACGTTTTGCTCCGGCACATCAACATTATTTTTACGATTTATCAATGCTTTAAAACAAAACCATATGCGCATTAATAAATTTTAAGAAATAAATATTTTATGGACCAAATGAAATTTACTAAGTATTAAAATGCATTATGTTAAAAAACTTCACATAGTATACATTTTCTCTTCAACTGATTACGTTAAATTCAAATATAATCTCCAAACCAAATTATAATTTTTAAATTTCGAGTAAACCGCGATTTTAAGCCAAAAATTAAGTTTTTTGGAACGCCACAAAAATTGACTAAATTTTTTTTGAAAGCACAAAATAAGGCAGTAAGTATTAACAAAAGCACCAAAAATATTAAACATTCTGCGAAATTTTTTTGAATTATTTTTAAAAATGAATTTTGAGAATTTTTTTTAAATTTAAACCGCCCAAATTTTTGCACCGCTTCCAGAAAGTGATTCACGTAACCGGTTTTGAAGTCCCTATGTAGTGGTTTATTATCGTGTAAAATCCTATTAATGTGCCATAAAGTTTAAAAAAATAAAAATTTTAACCCTTATATATTTTTGAGAAAGCCCATATATTTTATTTGATTCATTTTCGACTCATAAAACAAGAATCGTTTTAAAAAGTATCTAACTTTTGCTGGTTGTGAATTTAAATGTTTGATTCGTTGTTTAAATAAGGTTATTATCTATTGTTGGTTAAACTTAAAAAAACAAATGATTTTTTTAATAAAAAAATAAATAATTATGTTTTACATTTTTAACTGTCTTTTCTTTTTTATTTTCAGATATTTTTATTCATTCAATGCATCTACATTTTTACATACCATTAACCACAAGTTTGTTTTTGTTCTCCATAAATGGTATAATTTTAAACATATTTGAGGTAAGTGCATTTTGATTAATTAAAACATTTCTCCCATGGGTTTAACCGTAATCTCATGAATCTATAAAAAAAGCATTAAAAATGATAATTAGTAGGATAGCTTTGGTATATAACACTTCTCAACAAATTTAACAATTCTCAACAAATTGAACTCTAAAGATTTGTAAAATAAATTACTTTCGCAAACCCGTTTCCTGTATCCGCCTGTATTAGAGTGTTTTAAATTAATTTTTAAATCTTTTTTACATTTTTGTATTGCAAATTTTTAATTTGGGTTAGGAAGTATCCCATTGATCCGCACCAGTTTAGGTAGATCATAATATGCTCCTAATTTGCGCTCTTTAACTCATTATGGACACGTCATAGATCCGCTGAACTTTTTTCAAACATATTTTGCAGATATTTAAACAATGATTCTTTAAGAAGTTTGTTTAATTTTTATTTAATTATAACCACTCTTTAGAGGAAATATTTGCAACCATATGTGAAACTGTCAAAAAAATTAGTATAATTTAAAGGACGAGTTTGAATTTAAAAATATATGAATCATAATCTTTTTAAGTTAACAGATTTATTAATTTTTTTTTGTTGAAAAAAAACGTGATTTTATGCCATTTTTTAAATTTTAATATGGCAAGCCTGATTATTACAATTTTTATAAGTATGGCAGTATGTATTTAAATAAAAACTAGCCTAATTAATGTTTTGAGTGCGATTTTCCAAAACTATATACAATCGATGGACTAATGTTTAGAAGAGATAACTATAAAAATATAAAACATTAAGCAGTTTTATACTTTTAAATAATTTTTCGAAAAAGAACAAAAAATTGTTTGTTCAAATAATTATTTAGCCACTCTTCAGTCAGAAACTGCCTGTGGTACAAAACAGTAATATACCACTGGCTTACCGAGGAATTGTAAACAAATTAACAATCTACAATCTACAAAAAAAAAAAAAACATTGGCAAAGAATTGGCTGAGGCAAACAGTCAGAAATTGCCAACGGCTCAAAAGTTTAATTTGGCATTTATTTTATGCAAATAACGAATTAAGAAGGTTTTAAGTTTTAAGTTTAATTTTTAATATTTTTTATATAAAATTGATTTTTTTGTTTCTGGAAAAAGTATTTTAAAACCCATTTTTTCCCCCAACGTTAGAAATTATTTTCCAGCAAACCTTTTGCCAGTAGTATCATTTGAACAACCAATGGTTATACAGAAGTTATCATTCCCTCACTTTCTAAGCTATTAATTATTATACTTCTCGTTAGCTCAGTGGGTCAGCTACCAATTTGGCGGCTGGACCAACAAAATTATAAATACATTTTTTTTAAATTTTATTTTGGAAAATGTATACCCGGTAGAATAAAAAATATATCTAAATTAATCAAGAAAATAAGCCTTTAATATGCTAATAAATTCGACGTAAAATAAAGGCAAAATGTAGGAAAAATTTTTCATTTTTGCATTATGTAATTTGAAGAAATAAAATCAAAGCGAAAATACCATACCAATAAATTTCGACGGACTATTTCTTAAATAAGGATTATGACTATAAAAGTTTAAGGCAATTGGCGACACTTTCAGACGACATAATAAATATTGTGAATAAAGCGATGTTACATCCCGAATATAGTTTTTTTTTTTTTTTTAATTTTGTCGAAAATATCTAAAAAAAAAACCTAGTAGAGACATTCTGAGGCCATATTCGGATTCATTTCATTTTGGATTTCATAAACTTTTTCCTTTATACTGCCCTAATTTAAAGATTATTACGAGTTCCACTAACTAAAGATTAAATATTATTACGAGTTCTCCTTAACTAATTTTTTCTTACGAAAAACTACTGATTATTTAAAAAATTTGTGATACTATTCTTGTAGACTACTCCACAATTTGAATTTTAAAATTTTTAAATGTCTGATTTATTGAACCTAACACAAAACTTGATTGCATCGAAAAAAATTTGTTGAGTTGTGTAATTAAACGTAATACAAACCTGTACATTTGGTGGTACTTTTAAAGCATAAAGTACGGCATCAGCTATATTTTTTGGTTCTAAACGAGCCATTTCTTTAACATAAAAATGAATTTCTTCGGGGAATATATTAGTATTAACAGCTCCTGGGCAAATACCCTACAAAATATATTAAAAAAATGTTTTACATGTAAAATTAATTATCTATCAATTTCTAATTCATATGATATTTAACTGAACGTAGTAATACTCATGTAATAATTAAACCAATAATAGCTCAAGATATTTCTTTAAAATTAGCAAATATTGTTAACCCAACATTTTTAAATCTTTAGCTAATCTTTAAACTTACCGTTACTCTAACTTTACTTTTATATAATTGAAATTCTTGTCGATATGTTTCGGTCATAGCTGTTATGGCGAATTTTGTAGCTGGATATATATTAAAAGAGGGTAAAACATCAATAAAATTTAAAACTTGTTGACCAGCAATACTATTGATGATTAAAATATGAGCCTCATTTCCTCGTTTGTGCATACGTTGAAATGCTTCTCTGGTACACCATAAAACACCCATAACATTCGTATCTATAACTTGTCGTATTTTTTCAGTATTGTCAGGTGCTACTAATTGTGTTTCTCTGGTTATTCCAGCATTATTTAGTAATATATCTGCACCTCCTAACTCATTTTCGGACCATTCAAACGCTTTAATGACTTCGTCTTCTTTTGATACATCACATTTTCTGGGTATGAATAAAGATCTTTGATTGCTGGGCAAAGAAGATTGTAATTCTTTCAGTTTATTTTCTCTTCTGGCTAAGCCCACTACTCGTAAACCTGCTCCGACTAAAGTTCGGGCACAAGCTGCTCCTATACCACCACTAGCACCGGTGACCACAGCTAATTTATTATGCCAACGTTCCATAGCAGAAGACTACTGAATGTTGAATGTTACTTTAATATGTTGACAAAGAACTAGCTACTTTTGCATAATTACTGAATTATTGATTTTATGGTATTTTTATACGGTTTCTTAACCCA
This sequence comes from Delia radicum, assembly GCA_021234595.1. Taxonomy (NCBI): domain Eukaryota; kingdom Metazoa; phylum Arthropoda; class Insecta; order Diptera; family Anthomyiidae; genus Delia; species Delia radicum. Next base: position 235,181,749 of record CM037854.1, read on the forward strand.
TTGTCTGACTATACATTATACGCGTAAGCGATTTTAAACTTTTCCCTATTCTCGTAATATCTGACATAAAATTAGTTATGTAAAAAAAAAATCGTTAAATGTCTCATTTCGCTTGTCAAAAATAACTTCCATTTGACAAAAGTTAAAGTTTTAGCCAAAGCAATTATTTTTATTGGCTTTATAGATCCTAAATTGTAGTTACAAATCTGTTCCGTTGAATAATTTTTTTTCGAAACTTCTACGACACCTATTTAATATGTGGGACCAGATAGAAATTTACCACTCACTACATTTTCGTTGCCATAATCTCCCTCTACAAATTGACTTCGGTCATATTTACTCTATATTTTTCTTGGATAAACCAAAAACACTTGTGTGACCAACTCTTGTTCCTGCGGTCTTCAAAGGGATAATATTTGACTTATTTTATACACAAAACCAGTAAGAACAAACGATAGAAAGAAATTTAAATATGTAATATTAGAGCCAAAATCATTTCTCTACTTATATATTTTCTTTAATTTACGTTCATTCCTTGAAATAACATAAAAAATGGATTTTTTTGACCTCATATATTCTCTATGGAACCTATAAAACATAACCAAATAAAGTTTTTAAAATGTTCTAAAAATCGCGATTTTTCACAGTTTGAATTTAAGAAAATTCAAAAAATCCCTAAAATATGTAACTTTGAAGAGCTATATATTCGAACGTTGTGATCGGATTTCTCTAATTCAAAAAGCATTTTATTTCTACGGTTGTCTTCTTTTAAATTAATGCAATATTATAAATACATATTTAAAAAAATGTATAGTTGATGCAAATATAATATAATTACTATTAGCAGTATTTTTTTAAGTGAGTTGTATGTAAGCCACATTTCAAATTGAAATATTTTTGTATAAAAACATGTCTAAGATTTAACAAATTCCGATTGTTTTGTACGCAGCATTAAAGTGCTCGAGAAAACAAAAACTTTGATAGAAATATTGCCTATGCTGTGGGCCCAGGGTTTGCCAGAAATATTTGGGAAAGTCGTGTTAAAGCCGAGTGATTGCGAAAATTTAAAACAGCCCAGACACCCCCTCGATAAAGTTAAATAAGCAAATATATAATTTGAACTCAAACCAAAAATATATTCTCATACAAATTCAGTATATGAAAAAATTGTTTTTTCAATAACAAAAATTTGTGGACGTGTATTGACAAGTTACCAGTGAATGAGAATTTAAAATACCTTTCATTTGGTACCCAATTTGAATATAGCTTAATAACTTATAAAATAAATATATTTAAAAACTTCATATTGGTTAATTTTTGACCCCACTTTTTAACACCTAAACTTGAGATTGCGCATCTATAAAATTTAATAATGAGTTGTGTTATATGCTATATGTAGAATATATGCTTTTAATATAACAAAAATCGGAAGCCATGAGGCCAAAATGCAAGTTTTTAAATGTTCTTTCAAACAATAAATGATATCCATAAGGTGTTCAAGAAATGGAAAGAAATTGAAATCCCTCAAAATTTTTTTGCAAAAAACAGAATTGCATTTTTACGACAAATGAGGGTTTAGATCGAAAATGGCAAGATTTAATATTTGGAGATAGAGCCTTTTTTGTGGCGACAAAATTGCAAAAATTAAGAAAAAGGTGATTACAAAAAAAGCTAATTCTATAATCCCGAGTAAAAAAAATTATATATGGTCTACTGTTTTTCCATCTTAAAATATATTATTATATATGGTTTCATGCATAGCCATATATGTTTCTTATGTGTTAACATATATAACGTAATATTATTATATATTGACCTTTATAAAATAAGATATTAAGCATATATGTTGTACATAATAAGATATGTCAGATCATTTGTCATATATAATGATACTTTTTCATATATAACGTATTTAATATGTAATCATATACTATGGTGCAATATGAGCTATATAATTTAAGATATAATAATATATTATGTCTTTAAAAAAAATGTTTTTGTGTGATCTAATATAACTTAAGATATATTTATATATGACATTAAATGAAACACGCTTAACAATTTAATTTTATCAATGATATATATAATTACATAACCCCATACATAATTATATATGCGCCAAATGTCTAAATTAATTTAATTTAAAATTATATATGTCATGGGAATTAATTAAATCCAATTCAATCTTAAAATATCTTATTCGACCCACCAAAAATTTTTTGTATCTTTTTGCATCTAATTTGATCTAAGTTAATCTAATGGTATGTTTTGGGATCTATCAGGATATTACTTAATATTAAATTGGATCACCCAATTTTGAGATAAATTTTTATCTTATTGATTCCAGTAATATATTTAAGGGATCTAATTGGATATTACTGGATACTCCAATTTTATGATGAACTTGGATAAGAAAAAATATCAATCTATATCAAATAAGATATGGTTTTATATTTAAGATGCACCTTTTTTTGGATCGGGTTAACTACCCAATTTATATGCAGTAATAACTTAAAAGTTATTAAATAAACTACTTAGGTTTTAAGAGGAAATTATAAGCTTTCCAACGCACATAATTTGGTTGTTATATCGCACTTGTACCTCTAAACAGAGTCAACTCAAAATTTTTAAATTTTCACTTTTTGCAAGAAAACGATGCACAGTGATCATATCTACCTACTGTAAAAATCTTACACCTTTTTTTCTACTCTTTCTCAAAAAAAAAATTCAGTTGTATCCCTATTTGTGTTATAAGAGTAGCTTCTTTAAAATCAACTAAAGAGACATATTTTGAGTTGTCTCCAAATGTAAACCCAATTCATATCAGTGTTTTTTCAACTAAAGAGAAATATTTTAAGTTCTGCCTTTGTTTATGTCATAACGGATTATTTTAATGATGTTCTATTTTGTTTTGTCCCTCTTTCGCTGTTATGGGTAAGTTTATTGTACTGTTTTATTTCGTTTTGCTTCTCTATTGATGAAATTGTTTAGTTTTTTTTAATTGTCAGTTTCAGATAAAGAGGAACAACTCAAAAAACTTGTTATTTTTTGATAATCACTGAAAAAATCGCAAAAACAACTACCGTTCTGTACTCCTTATACGTATTTCTTTACAATGGCATAATTGTTTTTATTTTTTTTAGTAAATAATAAACAAAAACAGTTTTTTGCCTCTACTGAAAATTTGTAAATTTTGAGTTGACCCCCTTTAGAGGTACAGGTGCGATATATTCGCCATATTTTTGATGATCCGAAATTTTTATTCTTTTTTGGTTTTTTTATAATAAAATCGTAAAAAGTAAAAATATCGAAAACACCAAAATAGGTCCTCACTTAATTTCAATTCACTATCAAAATATACAACTTTCATTTAGATCTGGAGTTTTATGAAGTAAAGCGCTAACGTTTAATACATAGTAGTTTTTTCCGATCCGAAAAACTTTCTCTGAAACGAAGGATTTATTCAGACTTAAATTCTTATTTTTGGTTGGTACAAAAAATCATCAATATCTAAATGTTATAAATTTAATGGAGTTTTTTCATTTCTTTTAAATATGATAATAGACGTTTTTTTAAATTTGGATTATCAGAAATTTTAGACCTTTTTGGGATTTGTGTTCGTTCATTAAAATAATTAAACCAGTCCAGTTTTTTTTTTTTCAATCACAAATTTTTTATTTAATTTATTTCGGACACATACATAATTTGTTTTTTATATATTCGCTATATTGGTGGTAAATGGGTTAATGGGTGATCTTAACCCTTTTTTTGTATATTGCTAATAAAATAATTAAAAGTAAAAATATCGAAAGACGCCAAAATAGGAGTTCACTTATTTTCAATTCACTGTCAAAATATACAACTTTTATTTAGACCTGGAGTTTTACGCAGTATAGGGTTAAAGTAGAAGACATAGTCGTTTTTGTCGATTCAAAAACCTTTCTCTGAATCTAAAAACTCTTGAGATTTAAAATCTTATTTTTGATTCTTCCAAAAATTCATCAAAATCTGTTTTTCTGTTGCAAAATTATCTCGAAATTTTACAGATCTGTAAACCATGTCTAGAAAAGTAATTTAAAAGAATTTTAATAGTTTTTTTTATTAATTTCAAATATTTGTTCTTAAATTTGAGTTGTCAGGATTTGTTTTCTTTTATTAAAATAATTACACCAGTCTAGTTTTTTTTTGAAATCACAATTTTTTATTTAATTTCTTTGTTTTTAATATTTTTACACGACAAAAAATTTATTTCTTTTATTTATTAATATATATTACTCTCACAAATACATATTACAGACTAAGTAGTTATAATTACATATTTTTTTTTGTTTGTTTTACTTAATTAATATTTCACAAAATAAACATTTTCATCTATTATTATATAGAAAAGATTTCTTCTTGATGTGTGTCTGTATGAAAATTGATTTTTAAAAATTGTAATAAAAATTTTATGATACTATTTTGTTTAATGAAGCGGACTTTTATTTATATATTGCATAGATATTGTGAATTTATGAATAAATTTTCTGTTTTTTATAAAAAAAAAATGAAAATAACATAAAAAATAATTTTGAAAAACATTTTCAAATATTTATAATAGATTGATAAAAGGAATTTAAACATAAACCTTATGTAGCAAACCTATTATACATTTTTGATTATGTATTTTAAATAAGATCTAGTCAATTTTTATTAAAAAATATTGAATTTGTTGTGATTTTGTGAAATGTTTTTTTTTTTACATGTCAGCTTTAATACTATTCTTGTAGTTATTTCGTAAAAACTACCCTAAGGCAGTTTTAGAAATTTCGAACTTGATTTTTTTTTTTAGTTTGAATCAAAAGGAAGCCTAGTTTTAATAAGCATTTATTAAAATTATGTGCTTTTTTGTTTGTATGGACAGCAGATTTTGTTTTATGAAAAAAAAAAAAAACTAAAATGAAATGCACATAAATCGAGTTTTTTTTCTTCTGTAAAATGAATCTTTCAAAATTGTCTAAAAAATTTAATTTATTGTTTTTATAACGGTAGGTTGGGGTTTAAATTGAGATTTTAATGTTTTTTGTTTGTATACATCTCGAAATGTTTTAATATTTTGTTTGTTTTAATTTCATTCAACACTTAGAATTCTTTTGTTTAAAACATAATGCAATAATTTTATTTTTTGTAGAGGGGGAGTATAGGTATTGTAGTATAAGAAGTAGCAATAGTAGTTCTTTTTAAATACAATTGGAAATTGTTTTCCATTTCTTTTTTAAATATAATTTTATAGTATATTTCTATATAATAACATTTATGATTTCTAATTTAAATTTTTATTTTCATTAAATATAAATTATTTATTTTTGTATTATAGCAATATAGTAGTTTTGTAATTTGTAATAGTAGTAGGTTTTGTTGTTGTTTTGAAAAAAAGTCTTATTTCATATTAGAAATTTATGCTACTATCTTGGATTTTCCATGACAACCTGTTTAAAAGCCCCAGCAGAGACGCGAGATTTAAGCTCATGGTTACCAAATGAAGTGGTGCCATCTTTACCTATATACAATTGTAAACCAGATGCTGAAAAATAGAAATAAAAAAAAAACAAAATTAGAAATATTCCAATATTAGTAAAAAAAAAATTTTAAAAATGTTTGCTAAAACTACAAAGAATTAGTTAAAAATTACGGCGCAGGAATAACTTCTAAAATTGGAAGTATTTTTTGCTAAATATTAGTAAGATAAGAACAGCAAAAATAAATCTGTTGAACGTAGATATATTTAAGCTTAACTCTTTACTGCATGAAACTCCAGATTTTAATAAAAGTTGTATATTTTGATAGTAAATGAAAAATAAGTGAACACCTATTTTGGCGTTAAGCGAAATTTTCACTTTTTACGATTTTTTTTAGCAAAAATCCAAAGAGTCAGAATTTTGGACCACCCAATAACAAAAAATAAAGAGATTAAAAAAAACCAAAATATGTGTTTTGGAAAGCTTATAACTTTTTCTTGATACCTAATTAGTTTGTTTAATAAATTTTTAATTATTACTGTCTATAATTTGTATATATTATATAATAAGATATAACACAAATCAAAATTATATTTATATAGCAACATATGGTGTAATATTCAAAAATATGTATTTAATTTTGGATAAAATGGTATCTTGACCTTCATAGTTATATGCAAAGATATATCGTTCCATACCAAAAAAAAGGGAGACCTTTTAAATGTTAAACTATATATTGTCGCAAGTAAAGTCTGATGTCCCGAATTTAAAAAATTGGAGAATTTCGTCACATACTCAAACGATAGGTATTATTAAGCCGTTTATTGTACTTATAGTTGCTACCCGCGGCATTCGTAGTGTATTTTTAAATTTTTTTTTACAAAGTAGAGTTTAAAAGTTTGACAATGCTGAGCATATTATGGGAAAAACATTTATAAAATTTCCATTGATTCATTTTGGTCCACCACATCATTTACGATAGTTTGAAACAAGTAATTTTATTTATTACTATTTTTTATCAGAATTTTAATTCTTTGTATGTACGTTAATAGAAGAAAAACAAGCAAATACACGTATGTGGTGCACGGATAATATAGGTAAAGCACGGCTAATAGAGGAAAAAAAGAAAAGCACGGATTGTAGAGGTGAAACACGGTTAATAGAGGCACAAATCAAATATCCAGCATTCCGGTTAACATATGTACCCGTTTAATGGAGGCCCGGATAATCGGGGTTCAACTTTAATAGACAAAGTTGCTTTAATTTTTGTTTTAAATCGAAAAATTTATATTTCATTCGAGTAACAGAAAATGCGAAATTGAATTTTATATAAAACATGTAAATTTTCGATTGATGCATGTTAATTTTTTAAAGGCGGAGAAAAATTTCGAATGTATATACTGTGAAAGGCCCGTTGAAATCGAGTTCTTTTTAAATTGGAGAAGTCCGGATCCATAGAGAACATATGTTTTTAATATAAAAAAAAATCGTCAGATATGAGGCAAAAACTGCAATTTTTTCATGCTCTACAATTAATTGTATTTTTCTGAGCCTTCAGAAATTTATTTTGAATATAAAAAGTTTGTCCTATCGAAGTTAAGCTTGAATAGAATATTGTTATATACGGCACAAAGTCTTATCTTAAAAATGTATCTTAAAATAACCAATCTTTAGTGCTTTATCATATGCTTTATTCAATGAATTTCATTGGGATTAAAATTAGCTATTTAAAGCAAATATAGTAAATAAAATATATTAAAATATTACATGTTTTTTGTAAGAATGATTTTGGTTCACTTCTGCAATTGGAATTTTTGTTCAAAGCTTTAAATTGTACAGCAAGCTAATATCAATACAAAAGATTTTAATTTGGAAAATTATGAATTAATCGCGGTAGAAGTTAAAAATTTACCAAAAAAGTACAATTGCGGCATGTTTGCCATCCCTAACACAAATCACAAAGAATGTAATTTTTTAGACTTTTCAAGCGAATAAAAATCATTGCTTTTCATATCAGCAAGTTAAATTTTTTTTAACCAATTATTCTATTGACTTAGCAAAATATACTGTAATTTGCATTCAACTAAATTTATGGTAAATATAGCAAAAATTATGTTGATATTAACTTTCAATTTACTAAAATTCAACTCAACTATAACTAAAATTTTGAAAATTTAACAGGGTTAATTTTGCTTTCTTACCTTACTAATAACTAGGAAAAAAGTCTGCTAATTTTAGCAAGTTTTATCTGCAATGCCATTTTTAACCATTTCTTTACAAGCTTATTTTTATCAATGTACCAAAGAAATTTCTACTTACTTTCTGCCGTTTCTTCCAATTGATCTAATTTTGTATCCTTTAAAATTTCATCAATTAACGAATTCGGATTAACTCGGGTTTCCTCCACACGATCCGATACTCGGGGACCATCATCCAGTGGACCCTTTTTACGTTTTTCGGCGGTATTTTTCATACGATCCAATGAACCTGTTTCACTTATAACTAAAGAGCCAGAACTGGGATTCCTAAGACAAAGTTAGCATAGATTGTAGTTCCATTTTTTTTTTAGTTATAAACAAAATAACAGCAATTCATAACACAAAATCCAAAGTTGTTGGTAGTAGAGTATATATTTATAAATCAAGAAATGAAATGTTTGAAAATAAAAAAAGAAAATATAAAATTAGTAAAAGAAATTTATTAAGAACTGTATACAGAAAACTTTTTGAAAACAGAAAAAATACATTATCATAACTAAGAATTACGAAAAACTAAAAACATTTTTGGTGTAAAAGCTTTTGATAAAAGAAAAACATAAAATTTATATGTAATATGCATGAAGTGCTTAAATGAATGGTGAAAAATTGTAACTATAGAAGTGATGAGAGTTTTTTTTTTAAACATTAAATTTAAAGGCAGTATGAGAGTTAAACATAGATTAAAACAAAATATTAGTAACAATTGAAACATAGAAAATTTACCAAATGACAATATCTAGGCAGTTCAAAACATATATACAAGCTTAAAATCATTAAAAAACACAGAAAACAAATGAAATCCCTAAAAATGAAGCAAGATTTCTAAATTTGTTGATAACAATCTAATAATAAGGAGGGCCTGTAATGGCTTCACTCAGAGTCTCACAAATACCTTTCTTTTGATACCAAATTATTATTTTTTGGAAATATCAATAACATTTCGTTGCCTCTTTTATAAGTTTAAATTTTAATAAAATCAGTGTGAACCCATTTACAGACCTTCCTTGTAAATAAAAGACTGTATCCATTTGCCAGAATTTTTAAATTAAATCTATACAAAGCTTAATGAGGAAATAAATACACAGTTTCAGCACAATTTTCAATAAAATCCTTCTAATAACAGTTTTCGTAGAAATTCCAAACATCTGCATCCATTTTCAATTTATACACCCACAAGAATAGGAAAAACTACCCATTATAAACCAGCGATAAAGTAAATTATATTTTTTTAAACAGACGCTTCTCTTATTTTAAGATAAGAAGCAGATACGAGAACTATTCCAATTTAAAATCTTACTTAAATATTCTAAATTCTCAGGAAGACCATCATGAAGTTCTGATTATTCGTTCTACTAAAAACCCCTAGGATTTTGTATACTTTCTATAACAATTTTCATTAAAAAGCATGTAGGTATTGAAGACAAATTTTGTCAAAACTCATTTGAGGTCGTTTAGCCACTGTAAAACTTAAATTTCTGATAAATAATCTATGAAAAAACTCATACCATCCGATTATCGATATATTCAGAAAAATATCTATTCCTTAGTTTCAAATTACTCCCTATTCGGGGAGTAATTCTTTGCAAATAAGAGTGTAGACTGAAGACTTTAATTTACGAGTAGATTGCAAAATTCTTCTGACAAGAAGCTCTGTTGGATGGTTCCTCCAGATTTGGATTAAATTGGTATGAAACATACCTGCACTTTCTGTTTTAAAACTTTTTATTTTTTTTTGTACCTAGTTAAAATGCCTTTCATTTGAGACCAAATTTGTATATTGTTTCTTTGAAAAAAAAGCTTGAAAAAACACAAATAACGAAAAATTGGATTATTTTTTATCCCAAATTTGAACCTTTAAACGTGAAATTTGGTTGCTAATTCTAAATAAATGTATTCTTATTAAGTTTGTTTGTAAACATTTTATGACAATTGAAAGGAACCCATCAGCGCTGCTTCCTTGTGAGACATTCCATATACAAATTCCAGTGAAGCACTTTTGGTTTGAAGTCCGTTCCCAAAAGCTTCAAGGGTCTTTTGCATTGGAAATCTCTGTGGTTAAATACAGGAGTATAGTAGAGACAATATTTTAAACTCGCTAATTAAGAAGTCCAGTCTCATGTAGAAGATTTTTCGTATAAGCTTGCTAGAAGGAGTACCAGAAGAGGAAGCTGACAAAGCAAACTCAATTCAAAACATGATCTGGATAGCATCACAATGTTCGACCTCGTCTTTTGCAGAAAAAGATGGAATTAAACAAAAAACCAGAGTGAACATGACAGGATATGATTTCAAGAAATGTCTGAAGAAAGATTGAACCATATTCCGACAGATAAGGAGTAAACGAGGTACTCCAAGAAACGAGGTACTCCAAATGTGATGAAGAAATTTTGAGTTTATATACGAATTCTACACGCCAAAGTCTTTTGGGAAACACTCTAGACTCAAGGTTTTGGAGAGTTTTTTCAAATTTTGTGGACCTTGTGAGCTAGAAATTGTTAGATAGACTTGAACAGCCCTTAAAATGGAGGGTAACCAAAGAGGCGACGAATTGATAAAACGAGAGAATGTCACGGAGCAAAAATTAGAGATTTGCTCACCCACCAGATTACAGACGGGAGCTTCTATAACGAGGAAAGCTAAGGCAGTTAAATAACTCGAAGAAAAGCACCACATTTTTAAAACATTGTTCTGTCTGGAAGTTTCCTACATTTTTTCTTTGTTACATACCTGCTTTTAAATAACATATTCCAATCAATATATATCTTCTCTAAAGACATGCAACAAATTGCATTTCCTATAAATAAACTTTAAAGTATTTCCAAAGGAAAACCGGAAACAGCATGCTTTTAAGGATCAAAAAAGTAAATAAATTAATAAAACTAAGCAAATATATGTATATATAATATATAAGGAAAGTCTACAAATAGATTTGATTTAAAGTTAAAAAAAAAACTACAGAAAAGGATAAATGTCCTACAAAGAAAAAATATAAATCCAAAATATGAGAAATGGAATGTAAACGCACATAGTAATACTGGGACGTCGTATAAGATGATGAGCGGCAGCTGAAGAAGAAAGCGGTGAAAGCGTAGCTGAATTACCAATACCTCCACATAAGCCTGTAGCTGACGCACCAACACCACTACACACGTCAGCAGCCAATAATGAGGCTGCCGAAGGATTGGAACGTATACTACAGGCATCTGTAGGACTGGCTGCTAAAGAACTTAAAGCCGCATCTCCCAAACGCGGGCTATTCCCACCGCTATTGCTATTAAAGATGAGAATACCACCAGAGCTACTACCGCCTGCCGTAGCAGCTGCAGCAGCAGTAGTAGTATTAACACCAATTGAACACCCACCACCACTGGCAGGTGAACCTACTAACAATTGTTGGTGTTGCAGATGATGATGATGCTGCTGCTGTGTTTGAGTCTGTTGTAGGGATTGTTGGTGCTGTATTATAGGATGATTGCTACTAAATGATGAGGAAGATGATGGTGGTTGTTGCTGTTGTTGTAGTGGTTGATGTTGTGGCAGACCATCCACCGTATCCACTGAAGCACATTGAAATGTTATAACATTAGTACTACCACTACTACTGCTATTATGGCTACCATTCGATGACGATGATGAGGAATGAGTAGATTTTATACTACTCAATGTGCCATAAGGTGAATTGGAAGAACTCATCACCAGCGCATTATTGCTGGCTGATGCCGTGGACGACGAGGGTGCATTTAAAGCAATTGAAGATATTTGACGATTACTTCCATCTAATAAACGTCTTGGGACACCACTAAAATTACGGCTGCTATTGAGGCGTTTATTTGTGTTGTCAGCGATTTTAATTATTTGATTAATTCAAAGAAATCCGTAGTGAAGCATTAAGAAAAGCAAAAAAATGTTTTACGAAAAAACAGTGGGTGAAAAAAAGTATGCAAAGAAAACAAAAATATCACAGGACTATTTAAATATCGTAAAAAACAGAAAATCGTAACAATTAAAAACACTTGTAACAAAATAAAAATTAACAAAAATTAAAGAAAAACTAAAACACAACTATTTTTGTAAAAGAAGCTTGTATTACGTTTCCACTGAACGTGTTTAGAAATAAAAGCTGTTTTGTACATGTTTTTCCAAACATTTTTTTCATCAAAACATGTAAGTGGAAACATAGTTTTAATCAAAAATTTTGTTCAACAATTTTGTTGGAAATTTTGTAAAAATTGTTGGTGATAATGTAATGTGTAAGTGTGACTACGTGTAGTTAAAATTGTTTAAATCGGACACATTTAAAATAATTTAATTTCAATTATTCATAAGTAACCCAGCAAACTTTAAGACGTGTTTAAATATCAAGTTTACAACAGCGGCTTGTATACCCGTTTTGTGATAAAATCATATATGATAAATTTTCATGCGTCATTCACAAATTTTTAGCCAGAGAAGTGACATTTCTTTTTTACTTTTGGCTTCTGCCTGAAAAAGCGCCTTCAGTCGGACACTACAGTTGATAGCAGAATGCGAATCCCGGGTCATGTTACAGACTTCACTCTAAAGATATAAAATATTAAATTCACCGGTTCTGAAATGATTCTAAAGAATCTAAATTTTTTTAGAAATCGGCCCATGCCAATTTTTATCTTTAACTTTTTTTGTTTCAATGGATTGAATTTTAAAAACACGAAAAGACAAATTAGCTTTTTCCCATTTGTGCCTGTTTAGGGATATTTTCAATTTCGAGCTTTTTTGTAATATTTTTGAGATTTTAGTTGCGTTAAGACTCAAAATTTTGTTTTTTACTAACAGTATACTTATTCTGTTTATTTTGATTTTGAAAAGTGTTGCTTTTACAAGTTTTTGAATTTTGTTTTTTTTTTACAATATTTTAGCTTTAAGCACATTGAATTTAAATTTTTTTTTGACTTTTCTGCTGATCACAGTACCTAATTTTAAAAAATTGTAATTCACAAATAAGTTTCATAATTCTCAAATTCATTATAGTTGTTTGTCTGACAATTGAAATCTGTTGGGTGGTTCCTTCAGATTTCGTTAAAATTCGGATATAAGAGTCAAAAGTAATAAAAACGATAACCCCTCTAAAAGTACTAATCTTTTTTAACTTTAGTATTAAGTCCAAAAAATTTCAAACATTTCTACAAATAAAATCGAAAGAAATTTCTCGGTGTTAATAAACTTGCTTGTGGTATCAACAAAACCGCTAAGTTGTGTTGCAAAACAAAGTATCACATTAACAAATTAACAACTCGCGAATTTTTTGTATTAGGCACCATATAAAATAACTTTTCTAATTTTTTATTTGACAGTTTGCCTTGGATATACATTTGTTTAGGTATTTAGTTAATTTAGCTATAAAGTTTGCAAAAACAAGATAACTTGTACTTAAATATTACTACAGGTATTATCCTGTGTAATTTTAATTGCAAATAATAAATAGTTTCATATATTTGTTTATATACGGGGTGTCAACCGGCGATAAGTGTTATAGCAAATTTATTATATCATAACGCGTTTTTTTGCATTACGCCATTTTTTCGCACTTTTAAAAATTCAGTTTTCAAATACTTACAATCTAGGGACTGGTCCCTTTTCTGTATAATGTATATCTTTTACCACAATTTACAATTAGTGATAGTGTTGATACCACAAATAACTTGGGTTTGCCGCAATGAACGTCGTGGAAGGATTTACCGCTCTGTGTATTATTGTTTTTGTGCAACTTTTTTCATTAACACTCGCGAAATTCTTTCCGACTTTATTTGTGGAAATATTATAAATTTTTTGAGCTTAAAAAAAGTTGAAAAAAATATAAGAACTTTATTTTGTACTTTGTACAACTTTGTTCAACTTTTTATTTTGAACTTTGTTATTTATTTTTTTAATTTTTTCTAAAATATAAATAATTTTCTAAAACAAAAAGATTAATTTGAAAAAAAATGTTTGGTTTTTTGGGGAATGAAACAAAAACGTTCATTTTAAAATGTTTAAAATCGGGCGTCTGCTTAAAATACACTAAAGAATTCGCTTGAGTCAATGCGAACTTAAAATTGAAATATCTTTTTATTTTGACCTATTCCAGTAAACCGGAGTATACCACTGAATTCTACTACCCAAAAATTTGCGCTTTTTTAATGGGATCTTTGTCGAAAATTAGTTAAAAATATAGAAAAGACCTAACTTTTATATTTTTGATTGGTATGTTGGTGAGAAAATACGAATCTTTGAGTGCTAAAAATTAGTTCGTTAATTGCATATAGTTTTTTTTTAAATCTGACCGATCGGAGCATGAATTTTTCAAATAATTCATTCAGAAAGAAGTCGAAAATATGTTAGTTGTTTTCCGTTTTTTACTTAAAATTATAAATGTGGCTAGTTTTTTATTGGAATACTACTAAACTTATAAAAATTTAAATGTCAGGGTTGCCATATGACAATTTAAAAAGATTGTCAAAAACGGCAAAATTAAAAAAACAATATATAAAAATCGGTTAACTCAAAAAAATTAATCATATTCATATTTCTGAATAAAGATTTGTCTATAAAAACAAAAAAATTAAACTTTTTTTAAATCCACTAGAGCATTTAATGGTTAAATAAGCATATTGTATTCGCAATCAATAAAGTCGCACAAATATTTATTACTTCATACTTTGTTCATAGTTTGACAATGAATTGAGTCTGTCCATGTGATAGGCAACTTTTACAAATAATTTAGTTAAAATTCCATTATTTGCATTAAAATGCCATTAAAAGAATAGCTTCGCTGTACCACAGTGATTACAAAATTGAAATAGTGACAATAAAAACAAATTCAAATCCAAATTTCATCACTAATTTAAAAAATAATATAAAATTGTCTCATATGGTTTATATCATCTAGGTCACACTAACGAACGAAAACGACAAAACATTGCAATTCTTTCTAAATCAAGTGCAAAAAGGACATAAATCACAATATGTGAGTAAGGTCATTTAAAAAGAAATTAAAAATAAGAGATAAAATTCAAACAAACAACTTGTAACTACAACCCCATGGATGGGTTAGTAAAGTTCACAAAATAAATCTTATTTATTTCGCACAAGAGTGAAACTAACTGTATGTTTTCACAAAAAAGGATAGTGGAAATTTCTTGTGACAGATAACAAAAGACAATTGAAGCAGAACGCTGAAAAAGATGCTTGTATAAAATACTACAGCTTAAAATAATTACAAAACTTTATCTAGATTAAAAATAAAAATAAAACAGATTGAATTATGGAACAAAATCACAGATTTTGGAAAAAGCTATAACATTACCCAGCAAATGGACGATGTCCTTAGTAATATTTAAACAATACAAAATTAGACTTTTTTATCTTATATTTATGTGATATTGTTGTAAGAGAATGACATTTTTGTTGCATTTCAAAATGTAAAGGTGCATAAACTAAACGCAAAAGGTAGGCCTGCCTTAAAACCAAATTACTACCACAAACCAAAATACTGCAACTACACAGAGAGAATTTTCTGGGACTAGTTTTAATGAAAACTTTAACTAAACGAATAAAGTCTTTTTTCACAAGGTGAATGTAAAATTTTTTAAAACTTATGAAAAAGCTTCATGAAACTTTTTCATTAGGCGTATGAAAATTTTAATACATAATATAAAGTTTTTCATAAATTTTTATGAAAAACTTCATTAATATAACGAAAAGTTTCAATTGACGAAATCCAGTGACATTCATGGATCTAATACAAAAAAATCATTGATATTATGCAGATAATTCTCTCAGTGTACTTGTATATTAGGGTGGCATTTAAGCCCAAAAATATTTATATTGGCAGAGGTCACTTATTTATATAAAACCTTTCAAAATCCAAAAAATGTTCATAATTTGCATTTAAAAATAATGAAAACATTCCAACAAGTGTTACCCTACTGTGTATTCCATTGCAGCATTTATTGTTACCACGTCTTTTCATAATATGACACATGTCAAGGTGGAGTAAAGTCTTTGCAAGGATAATAGCATGTCAAGGGTATTATTGAATGCATTTTTGTACAAATCATTGATATTGAAATTTACAAATTTATGCAACAAATATGAATTTCTTTGCAAAAAAATAATCAATTCCTGCAATCACAATCAATATTTAAATTCAACACATAAAGGACATTGATTGTTACATCATTTTAACCTTAAACCATAAATAAATTATTTATTAAAAGCAATAAAAGCCAAACTTAAATAAGATGATTAAAGCATAAACCCAAAAACCTTTAAAATACATAAATAAAACATTAAGCTTAAATAGAACGACATATTCAAAATCTCACAAAAATATATATTTTTTTTGCAAAAAGTTTTTAATTTCTAAAGATTTTGAATTCATTTTATTAGTAAATTAACAAATAAAAAAATATTTCAACCAAAGTAATGTAAAATTAAATTAACACGTTTTTGAACGATAAATCATTGGCATTCAATGCCTTTTCATAATAACGATAGACTGAAATGAAAATTTAATTAACTTAAAACCGCGATTTCAATAAAGATTTCAATCTAACCGGTTTTATTTAACAATTTTACCGGTTTGATTTTGAAATATCTTGAACTTCTGTTAAAATAACGCTAAAATGCAGAAACTCCGATTTATAACTGTATTTTGTAGACATAACAAGATCTAGCGGTTAAATTTTTTTAAATAAATCGAGTATTGGAATCGTTGATTTTTGGAATTTCCAAAAATAAAATGTTTTTAAAAATATAAAATTTTGTTTGTTATAACATAAAGTTTCAGAAAGTGAAAGTTTTTTCTATAACAGAAACCAATTTGAACCGTATCGTTTTACATTATAAAAAAGTTCTTGGCAGAAATTCGTCTTTTTGCTGTCTCTGTGAGTCACTACATTAATGTGATCGATTTTTAAAAGCAAAAAGTGATCAGAAGCTCAAGAATTTTTTGGTTTCAAAAGTTCTTCAAATTTAGGTGTTTTTTTTTTTGTTAGAAATATAGGATAATATTCCATAATGAAGAAAAATCTGAGAAATTTAAAGGTCCTTTTAATGTATTTTGTATACGATACATTTTACAGAATCTGAAAGTTGCCCAATAAATAGTTGGTGTATATTTTTTCGAATATGAGTTGTTTTTTGTAAAGGCAAAGGACATGAGAAATTTAAGTAGATTCAGTGTTTTTTTAAATTAAAATAAATAACAGTTAAACACTTGAAATGCATCGTATATCCGACTTATAAATTCTGATAGATTTTAGGACTAAGATTACGAATGTGAACTACAAATTTCCGGTTTTTGAAATATCCCGTATTCAACTTTTACCAAAATTCAATTTTTTTCTTTAAAATTTCATAATAATTCATATACCTAAATAAATTACGGATAACTTTTAATATGGTTTGAAAGTATGAACTTTGCGCATTTAAAACCATATCAATTAATTGCGATTGGGTGAAGGATGTAGGATATCCTTGCAAATAAAGTGGAAACTTCACTTATTTCTATTTTTGTGAATATTATAAAATCCCTTAATTGAATTCGCAAAATTTTAACACATGATGTTAATTTATATTTTCATTGAAAAAAACCCATATATTGTATATACAAATTTTCTGAAAATTTAATCTGAAATACAATTTGTGTACATATTTAACATGCATAAATTAAAATCGTTATTTTTTAGGAAAAAACACTTCAATTATCTAGAAGTGTTAAACATACTTCAATGTTTTTGTCCGAATTGTATTAATTAAGATTTGCCACAGACTCCATATTTTTAAGATATAAAAATAAATCTATTTTTTTTAGCTTCATGCAATTTTTTAATCTAAAAAAGAAAGCTCGCTAGTTTTTTTTTGTAAATTAAGTGACCAATGATATTTACTAAAGATACAAATTAAAATTTTGGATCTTGTGTTCGATGTAGATTTTTTTAACGAAATCGTGGTAAATGAGAAATTTAAACTTTAAATACATGCATAGGGAAAACTGTCGCATCTTTCGAAACGTGTAGTATATACATTTAAAAGGCATAGTGCATATTATTTGAATGTTGCAAAAAAGTAGCATTATTATTTTCAATATTGTATTTTTTGCAAAAGTTTATCAAAAAATTTAAATTTTCCATAAAAAGTCTTTTTTACAAATATTTTATTAACTATATCTAACTTTGAAATTCGAAGGCGATATTCGTGATCTACGTCCTACTGTCATGATAGGTCGCAACGACGATGCATAAAATGTTTCTGATAATATTTATATTAAAAATTTAGTAGGTACAGATTTAAGACAAGCAAAAAAATGGTCACCATAAATACAATAAAATCATTGGCTTATCCTGGTGCAAATATATAGGAAAGTGCTTCGCTTTAATAAGGAGAGTCTTCTGATGGGTTCTCTCCGATATTAATGAAATTCGGATATGTAATAAGGTATTTTTGTAGCAGCCCAATCTCGCATTTAAGTGTTAAAAGGAGGGCTCTAAAATTATGTCTAAAAAAATATTCAGATTAATTTGTATGCAGCTTTGAAGAACTCTCGAAAACTAAAATATTGATTCCATATTGCCTATGTTGTTAAATTAGGGTTGCCATTTCATTCACTAAAAAACGTTTGGCAGTAGAATCTACTGAAAATGACAGTTAAAACAGCTGTAAATTCAGTTAAAACGGCGACAAAGGTAATTTACCGTTAAAATAACTAAACATTTAGTTGTTTTTACCGGTTGAAACAAAACTAACAAATATCGTAAAAATAACTAAAAATTTTTAACTACAAAAATTTTAAAACAACTGAACAAATTGGCAAAAACTACAGTTATTTTAACAAAAATTAACTGTTTACTGCAGAAATACTGTTTTGGTAGTTGTTTATTACAATACCAAAATAACTGCTTCAAACAACTGTTACAAGAGTACAGTATTTTCATTGTTGTTTTTTTAAATAACTGCCATACGGACATGTTCTGTATTTTACTTTCGGGGGAAAGTCAAAATTGATGAAGGTTAAAATTTCATAAAATATATTTTTCAACTTAATTAAGTTTTATTCGTAATTTAAGTAAATTATGTTTGTACATTGGTTATTTATTAGAAAAAAGTTGAATTCGATTCAAATCAAATTTTAGAACTTAGTGTAAATAACGTAATGAATTTCAATGTCACTGCGATTAGAAATCACGTAAAATCCAGATCGTTCCGTTTTTGTTTTGTATTATTTCATAGAAAAACAACTGTAATTGCAGTTAAAACAAAAACTGCTGATTACTACACAAACAAATGTAATGTAAAACTTTTTTGAGCGTTCTTAACGAAATTCCGGGGAGTTATTATGTAATTCGATTAGAAAAGCAATTCCATTTTAATAGAATTTTCACACAAAAAATAAAGTAAAAAAATACCTTTTAATGGCTAAAAAATTTGAAAAAGTGTAGACAATGATCCAGTAAATGTGAAAAGTAAAAAAAAAAATTCGAATCGAATTACATAATAACTTTGAAATAATACGAAAGAAACAAAACGAGAAATGAGGCAATTTCTGACCGCACTTTTCAACTCCTGAACACGAGATTGGGCCACTAAAAAACTACATGTACATTAATATGGTCTGCTCTATTTTCACTAAAATCCAACAGAACCCATCGGAAGATTTTCCTTGTAAGTAGAACACCACTTGCCCAATAAAGAAGAAGTAATATTATTAACTCTGACGTTATTTAAAGAAATTCTTATTGGTATTCAGATAAATAAATATAAATAATATTCAAAAAAGTTATTAGTTTTAAAATATAAATAAAGTAGTATTTTGTGAGCGATAATTTAGTTCAAATGTAAACCGACACTGCTATGGCACCCACATTTTACATCACTATTATTTTGCATATGTGAATAATGATATTATGAAATATTTTTTATAAAAATATAATTTCTAAAACTAGTAATCTTAAATGATAATATAAACTACTCAGCATATTTCTCTTAGCTGCTGATCATACTCTCTTTTAATTTGAGAGTGTTAAAACAATAAAAACAAGCTTAATTACTAGTTAATAGGTTAATAAAAACTAATTTTGTGTTAATCTACCCTGTGAACTTTTCACATTTTCTGTGGGGATGCTAAGACTCTAAATAGAGAACAAAAAAACACCTTAACCAGAGAGCAATAAAACAAGTGGAAGGTGTTAGAGAAAGATTATAGAAAATAAGAATAGAGTGCTGTTGTAAAGTAATGAGCATTAAATAAGCATTAACTAAGACTTTTATTATTAAAAAAATTGAGGCTTTAATTAGTCTATTGTTGATGAGTTTTTTTTTTTTTTTTTGTTTTTCTTGATAAATATTAAGATAGATTTTGTACTCTACGAACCTCATTATTTCATAGACAGCATTATTGGAATGTAATCTTGTATGCGTTGCTATTACAGTACTATCCTCCGTTGTATACTGTATAAGACCCAAAGACTGACGTAGCGGTGTAGAACTTTTCATTTGACTACGACGATAGGCCCTTTCGAAAGGAGTCCGTGACATAAATGAAACATCATTAGTTATACCAAGTTTACCTAAACGATCTTGTGAATAAAGTTCACTTAAAGAGTTATGAGAATGTTGATTTGCAGGACCATCGACACAATCATATTTTAATAATCTAGCAGCATATGAGGGTGTTCCAGCCTTTTCGGCAGATTGTGTTACCATAGGAAATGGTGGTTTTCTACCCGAGGTGGGTGTTAAGAAAGGATCTGTAGCTACGCGTTCGGTTACTACATCGGGTATGGTACCCATAGATCTCATTTTTTGTATGGGATAATGTATATTGGGATGACTTTGCGGCAGGGGACTATCATCGTTACCAATAAATTTGGCATTGCCCACTTTAGTATGTTTTATAAAGAGTTTGCCAGAATTTGAGGAGGATGTAGAGTTTTTACGTTGTTGTAAATTAAAACGATGTTTCTCTTCTAAATTTTGTTCTCTTATTTGCTGAAATTCTGCTCTCATTTGTTCTTCAGAATAATCATCAAAGCAAAGATTATTTAGAGATTTCATTTTAGGCATTTGTATTTGTTCTCTTTCCGCCAGCCATTTTAAACGTCTCGGTGAATTGCGATCCAATTCTTGCGAGGCTTTATGAAATTCCATTTCCAATATGGAGAGATTTTCCATAGATTTAATTTTCGCCACCCGAGGTGTATGGAAATTTTCATCTAAGCCAGAATCATCAGCCGTTTCACTTTCACTATCTTGTTCACCGCTCTCAAAGATATCAGATTCTCGAGAACATGATATACTATTGCTATTAACACTTCTATACGTGGGAGAGGGGGTATTTAGATATTTCATATTATATAGAGAATTTGATGATAAAGGAGCTGATGAAGGCATTTCATTTAAGGGTGTTCGAAAATCTTCCAAACCATTATCTTCACGTACTGAAGAATTTGGTGTTTGGAACAATAATTCATCATTTTCATCGATATTTATCACATTTGTTGTAACACCACTACCCGGTTCTGCGGTTTGTAGTATCAACGTTTTTTTTACCATTTGTTGATGGTGGACTATGGTGTATTAAAGCGGGTATATGCAATTTCATAGCATTTATAGCTCTTTGATTAATTCTATTCAGAAGAGAAACGGGTTTGCTGAATCTAATTTGTTTTTGTTTGTGTTATAAAAAGGTTTTTGTTTTTGGATTTGGTGTAGATATTTTTATATATTGTGGGGATGTGTATTTAAAACCATTAACCATTTTGAAGGGGTGGGATATATTTTTTTTAATGTGGGAGGTATTTAAATAATTTTTGTTTAGTGTATTCAATAACACAAATTATAGATACAAAACATAAAATGTAAAAAAATAAAAGAAAGACAAATTATAAATTAGCATAAAATTTTAAATAATACAATATAAAATAAAATTATATTTTCATAATTAAAGTGGGTTAATTTTCAACTACCAAATACAAAAAAGATACCACCTTAACCATAAATAATAAACAAAACTGGTTAATAACACCCTTAAAAAGACATTTTAAAAACCCAAATTTTGACTTATTTAAAACTTGTATTTGTTATTTGTTAAAAAAATATATTTTGCATAGAATAATAAATTAATTGTTCAATAATTAGTACACTGAGCAGTTTATCTGCGTGCTATTAATGAAATTTTCCATAAAACCCACTAAATTGTACTGGATCTTGCCATTTGATACTTTTCATTAAGTTAATGTAAGTTTTCACACAATTAAATGAAACATTTAAATATATTTAATTATAAAAGTTTCATAAACTAAATGAAATTGTTTCTTGAAAAACTGGTATCATAGCTTTTCATCTTATTTTAAGAAAATTTTCGTTTTCTTTGTGTAGAAAAGCTCCATACTTCACTGAAAAATTTCATTAATTTTCGCCCAATAAAATACTCTGTGTATATGCCTATATGTAACCTGCTTCTTTAAACAACTGTTTCAGGGTTTTTTATTTTTTTTGGAATCTAACAATTTTTTTATTAAACACTATTTTTGTAGTAAAAGCAGTTCTGAATTCGGTAACTTTATGAAAGGAGTAGCTTAAAATCAATCATACAACATTTAAAGAAAAAGTTGGAGTGAATCAGACACTTTTTTTAGGGAACACGCAAAAAAAAATGCTCACAAGTCAACGCTCCCAAGGGAGAACTCCTACACAGACAGGTTACCAATAACATGTGCCAAAAGAGTAATATTTAACTGTATGGGTTTTGAGAAATAAAAACCCCATGCAAATTTTTTCTATTTATCTATCCCTTTATGTGTATCACTATAATTTTGACATTTCATTTTACTCATTTTCTTACCACCATTTTAAATTCACCAGCTGATTAATGTCTGTGTAGTTTGTGAACTACTATTGTGGTGAAATTTTTATCTGTTATAGAAGACAGATCCGTCTTTTTCTTATAAGTCCAATTTTAAAAGGTAGGGAAAAAATAATTTTTGGCAATGGAGCATATCTTAAATATGAGAATTTCATTTTATTTTTTAACACAATGAATAAAGTACTGTTCCCTATAATGAGAACAGCGTTTCATCTATTAGATATTTGATAAATGGGTGACAAAAAATCTTCCGAAGCAGTCAAATAAAACACCAACATCGAAAAATACCGAAATACCATCTTGTTCAAAAATGAATTAAAAAATATATTAATTTGGTAGCCGAACTCATAAACATTTTCATACCAAACCCTCAAGAATTATGGGGTGTCGTAAAACATGAAAATTACTATGAAAAGTAAGATTTCATTTGATACCCAAAATAGTTAGAAAAGCACTACAAAATCAGAAACTGATTTAGAAGAAGAAACTGATTAAATTAGCAGTTTTTTTTTTGCTAAATATTTGTAAGATAAAATCAGCAAAAACTGCTACATTTACAAAATTTTAGTAGTTTCGAGTTGAATTTTAGTCAATTATAAATAGCAATTTACTT